>JANHFM010007373.1:0-27099 GCA_032468115.1 Grayia smithii | reverse complement strand
TGCAACTGGAGGGGAAACCAAGGGAGAAGGAGAGCCCCAAAGAGCAGCCTCAGAGACAGGCACTTGAGAATCGTGCAAGGAAATGTGATCCGCACTCGCAGTTGGGGAAAGGGGTTTCTGCCTTGCAGCAATGGTCTTCCTTGCTTTAGAGCAAATCTTCTGTAGGGCTACGCTCATGTTTCAATAAGGACTTGGAGCCAGAGCGAGACTTGCCAGAATTCTTGGAGGCAGGGGCAGCCTGAACCTGGGCAGAAGCAGCCCCTAAGGTACCAGGTATCTGATCTAAGGGGACTAGCTGCTCTGGAGGGGGCTCAGGGTCACCAGGACAGTCTGTCTTGGCCTTGACCTTAGGCATGGTGACGCAACACTCCTTTAAGTGTGACAACTCCTCACAGGGAAATCAAGGCGACTAGCCCACTGACACAGAATAAAGGCAGAAACCCAAAAAAACAACCCTGCTAGGTAGACCAGGGCTCTTTTTTTAAAAAAACAAATTTATTTATTTATTCCTGTGTAAATATGGATGGAATAATATACAGGCACAGGCAGTATAAGCAGAATACCCTTCTCTGAACCTGAGGGCTTTTCTGCAAGGGGAGATCCTCTCAACCCTCAAGCCAGCGATCCCAACTGACATGGGAGGACGCTTAAGGCAGGGTGGCTACCACAAATCAACCTCAGGAAGAGCTCAGAGCCCTTCTGGGACCGGCCAAGCCTCGGATCCTACAGGCCCAGTCTGTTCCGCATCCACGTCGGGCAACCAGAGCTCTTAAAATGGCCGCCCGACTGGCCAGGCAAAGACGCGCTTGGCGCCAAGGAGCAAAATGCTCCAAACTTTCTGCGGGCGGAATCCACACACTGCCCAGCTGCCTGCCGCCCCTCGAGCTCTCAAATTAGTTCACCTGGCTTGCGAAGCCACAATTAGCAGAGAGCGGACAGACAGGCTAATTAAGGAGGCAAGCGGTGCGGGAAGCTTAAAATGGCCGCCGCAACTGCCTCAGGCAGCGCGCTGCTGCGGGCCAGTTTTTTTCTCCCCTAATTTGGCTAATCGCAGTGGTGAGCGAACTAAAGGGCCAAATTGAAGATTGCAGCAGGTCCGAGGCTCAACGAGGCGGAAAATGGGGCGCTAGACCCCTGCACGCCTCCCTCGCCTGACCTGGCCCCGGAACAAGAAATTCCCTTGACGTGAACTAGCCTGAGGGAAAAATCCTTATTTTAAATTAAACCAAGGTGCAAGGCAAACTAAAGAAAGTAAGCTCTAAGGTGGGGAGGAAGGAACATTCACACCAACCATTCAAACAAACCTACTCACGAAAGAAGGAAGAAAAGGGCTTAAAGGTGGAAAAAGTCTCCAGAGAGAAGCTTTAACACGTTTGTCCAGCAAGGACCGAGCCGAAAAGCTGGAATCTACCCGGCAACAAGGGCGGGCTTAAAGTTTTTGATAGGCTCGGTCCATTGGCTGAACTGCGAGCTGAACCCAGTCTGGCTGATGTATCCAGCCAACGAGAAGGCATGTATCAGGTAAGAACCAACGTTCCATCTAGTTATTTCATGGTGTTAAAGTTCACAGGATATACGTTGTTCCCAGTAAAGCTGCCTTTTGCAATTGACTGATGGTGGTTTTGTCAATGTCAGTGGTGTTCAAGTGGTGCTCCAGTGGTTGTGGAATCACACCCAAATTTCCTATTACTATTAGTACTATCTTTGCTTTCTTTTTCCACAGTCATTCTACTTCAATTTGTGAATAGTATTTCTTGTCGATCTTCCAATATACCATTGTCACTTCTTTGTCTTGCCGTTGTTTGTAGTCAACCTATGAAATTTTGCGGAAGCAACTAAGTGGTCCACTGTTACTTCAGCTTCTGTGCAGAATCAGCATTTTCTGTCTGTTACATACAGAAATTTTGGCCTTGTATGCACTTGATCTTGTTCTTTGTGCAGCCAGAATTATTCCCTTTTGTCTTAAACTTTCCTACTCTAGCCATTGCCAGATCTTGTTATTACTTACTTTGCCTCCTAGTTGGTTGTGGTTTTTTTTAATGTACTGGCCATGTAATACTTTGCCTTGGCCTGACTTGTTCGGTATTGTTGACAGAGGAATCACTGCAATGACAAACAGTAGTGATGAGAATGAGTCTCCTTGAAAGATTTCTTTCTTGATATTAACATCTCCCAGTGTTGACCAGGAACTGTGTCTTCCATTAATGCCACTGATCTTTGCACAACACATCCGCTGTTTTCATTGACTCCTGTTATTTCTAGGAACTTGATTGTCAGATCATGTGGCAAGGAGTTGAATACTTTCTTGTAAACAATCCCAACTACATTTAACTTGGTCTTCTTTCTCTTGTAGTTTTCCAAAAATCATCTTGTCTGTTAGGAGGTACCTCTGCTATTTGGGCAGTTCTCCAGTGTGGTGGCGATAGACTCCAGGCATGGGGATGACAGGTTCTGTAGAATTGTTAGCGGAAATTTTGAGCAGTTTGGAGAACCTATAGTGAAATTTTGAGTAGTTTGGAGAACCGGCTGGCCCCAGAGTGGGATGAGAATGGAGATTTCGCAATATCCTTCCCCCATGAGTGGGGAGGAAATAGGGATTTTGCAGTATCCTTCCCCTGGAGTGGGGTGAGAATGGAGATTTTGCAGTATCCTTCCTCTGCCCTGCCCACCAAGCCATTCCCACCAAGCCACTCCATGCCCACCAAGCCACACCATGCCCACCAAGCTTTGGAGAAAGCTCTTGCAGTTTTCTTAAATTTAACAGACAGAGCCCATCCAAGCCTTGTTTCTATCAGGCTGTCAGGCTGTCAGGCTGCAGGAGAAGAGGAGGTGCAGCCTGGGCAAATACAGTGTGAAGAGCCATCAGCTCAAGCCCACTATTTCCATCTTGGGGTTTTTTTCGTTGCCAAAACTAGAAGCTATCAAGAGGACTTGAATCAACAAGCTCCACTGACAGCGGGTACCACTTTGTGATAGCGTGAAGGGCCATTGGCTCAAGCCCGCTACAGAAGAGACTTTCTTTCTTTTCTGTTCAGGTGGAAAGAGATTCTTTTAAAGTGGATGTATCAGTACCATGCCAGTTAATGATTTAAAAATGGTTGGCAAATAGGTAATTGGCCTGTCACTCAACGTAAATGCAAATCAGTTGCAAAGTACCCCAAATGTGATCAAAGGGCTGTTAGAGTGGTACCGCAAACATAACTTCAAGGACGGGTTGTAAATGATTTTCTTTCAGTCCATCATAACTTTTAAGTAGTTGTTAAACAAATGGTCATAAGTTAAGAACTATCTTTATTGACATGCGTTACTATTTGTGCTAACTGTTTCTTTGGAACAAGTTTCAATGCATTGAATTCTATTGTTTTTGTGCTGTTTTAGATAACAGTTATTTTTTGGGATCATTTCCTTTTTTTTTTCAGTTAGAAGGCTTTGTTCTTTCTTGAGAGAAGGCAAAGGAAAGGATGCCTTGTTTGGGAATGAAAAGAGTTCAATAGTTAGGCTGGCTTCCTTTACCTCCAACTCTCCCTGATTTGCCTCTACAGTCTAAGCTACTGTACTTCTGGCAAGGCTGCCTGCAATTTGGCAGATCGGATCTCACCAGGCTCAAGATTGACTCAGCCTTCTGAGGTGGGTAAAATGAGACCCAGATTGTTGGGAGCAATATGTTGACTCTGTAAACTGCTTAGACAGTAAAGCACTGTGAAGCGGTATATAAGTCTAAGTACTATTATTTTTCCTAGCTAGACCTTTCCAGTTGTTCTAATTTTACTTTGGTAGAATACAGAATACCTTATTTTCTGTTATCAATCTATGTTTATCTGATAGTCTCTGTCTGTTATTTCTGATTCTGGATGTTGTTCTTTCCAGAACTGGTACATTCTCTTTGTATATCTTGTTCTCATTGGACTTGATTTAACATTATTGACATTATTTAACATTATTGACATTATTTCTTTGTCTTCAGTCTTCATATATTTGCAAAGGATAAACAAATTTTCATCCAGTAGTCCTGCAGTTGCTGGCCCTGATTACACAGCTGGCAGTCCGGAGTCCTGTAGCCCATTTGTCAGCAGATGTCCAAGAACCTCAACACCTAATGCAGTCCTTACTGATTTGGGTAATGATCGATCCAATATGAGTTTCTGTAAAGTATGTCTCACCATATCATTTATGGGAGACACTCCTCATCTGATTTCTCAAATGAGACCTGTCCAGTATGGTTGAATCTCTGGCATAGCTCTCATCTTCTTTGCCACATGCAAGCCCTATAGCCACATTAAAGTCGAGTCTCACAGGGGAATTATTATTGTTTATATTCCTTCAATGAGTTACTGAAATTCAGTGACTGATTTCACATATCATGCTATTCATGATTTACTTAATTGTGGGTTACTGAATATGCCACAATTGGTCGACTGGGTTCATGCATCAATTAGAAATGATCCATGATTTATAAATCATAGTGCCTGGGTCGACAAAATACATTAAGCAAAAAGCCAAAAAACCCACATACATGATTTAGTGCAATGCTTAAATCCAGACAGTGACTCTTCCCGTAAAGGGCAACTATGCTTCACATTTCTGGAAAGCTTATTGAGAACTATGGCAGTTTATTTCCTCATTATGTAGCTACTGAACATCTCCAAGATAGATATGAGACATTAGTTGAACACAATCTCTAATTCAATAACTGTATTATGATATCATGTTAGTGCACAGTAGACAGAAAGGAAGAAGTAAACCCTGCTCTTGGATTTAGGTTTTGCAGAACAAATATGAGTGATTAGTGAGGAAAGTACAATCCTACTTAAGTCTTCCTGTTTAATGACATTTTAGATGTGATTTCTCAGAAAGGAGAAAGAATGTAAATTCTATTTCTAAGGATATGTAGCATAGATATTGAGGTTTCACAGAAGGGAAGGATGGTTGAAAATAAGAAAACCTAAAGGGAAAGAGACTTAGAGAAACCTGAAGCCAGTGGCCCTATTCTGGCACAAAGGAAGGATTAAAATCACGGTGAGGCGTCACTTTCTCAGTTGAATAGGACTAGTATATTCTTGTTTTAGTTTAAATAAAGGAATTTGAACTGAACATCAGCGTATTCCAGGCTGTTGTTCTGTTGCTGCACAATTGTTTTGTATTTTGATATAATTAATGTTTTTTAGTGTATTTGGGACTTAGCTAATAATAAGAGCAATAACTGAGAGTTAAATTAGAGTAGTTTGACCAGCGATACATAACTACGGTATACAGGTAATCTGGAAACTAATCCAGATTTGAAGTTCAGTTCATAAATCACCCAGATTTATGTGCAACTGTGTCCTTCTTTTCTTTAATTTGGCTAGAGAAATGGGTGCATATAGAATTCCTCTCTTCAACTTCACCTTTTAAAATTTAGTCTCATTTTATGAAATTTTAATATTTTTCTGTGAATATGTGGGATAAAGCATTTGGGAGTTTTATCTAACTAAAGAGTCACTAATCTTTTTTTTTTTTATAAATGTGTATGGTGGTCTGGACTCTTGGGAGGAAGGGGATGTAAAAATAAAACAAGCAATAATAGTTGTTTACCTGAACTTTTACCTACTCTCAAAGTAACAAGCAAAGGGCTACATCTAAAGAAAAGTGATACTTGTTTATTTGGTGACAAAAATGATTTACACTAGGCAATTATCATTGTGTTCTAAATAATATAATGTTTTTGATAGTGAAACCATTACTGCAAACTCATAATATAGACCTTATCAGATTAGTTATAAAGTGATGTCTATCAAAGCAGTTAGAGTACAACAGAGAGGCACATCCTAAAATGAGGCACAGTTATACATTTATCAGCTCCTGTGTATTTCATGCTACAATTTGCATGGGAAAAAATTGAAATCGCTCATAATACACATTTTGAAGAGGGATTTACATTTAATAAATGTTTACAAGTATTTTCATAAACTGTGTTTATGACAGTCTTGGCTTCCTATGATTGATTACTCAAATGTCCCCTTTCTTCAAATATAGATTGTAGAGTTGTCTCTTGGAGTTATTTATATTTTCTAGTATTTATGATCTGCAAGGCAGCTTAGTTACCAACATTAGTTATAGCCATTTCTGTAGATATTTATCTGAGCCACAAGTTTTTGACACATTTCTTTTTCTTTAACAAACAAATCTACAGCTATAAAAATGTTGTCTTGACATAGAAAAATATGTGTATGCTGTGGCTATTACCTATGAATTCTAGAGAGATGTATTCCCCTCTTTTGTTGGGGAACCTTTTAAACTGGTAAATAAAATGCCAAAGAAATGAGAGATTATTTTTATTTTATTTGTTATCAACAGTACTTAGGCAAATACATTAATAAACTTAATTAAACATTTATAGAATGGGAACCAGATAATTTTACACGTGGATATAGGCCATGGCAGGTGAGTTGTTTTCCCCATGGAAGCATTTCGTATATAAAAAAAATCTGATTATCCACCCATAATCAATTGTATGTAGCCAGATTAATATTTCATAGTTACCTATGGCACTAGGCCCGTGATGGCAAACCTATGCCCTCTCTGTGGGCACGTGCGCTGTCGCCCCAGCTCAGTTCTGCCGTGCATGCCTCCCACTGGCCAGCTGGTCTTTGGGTCTCTGCAATTCATGTGCAGCGGGGGCACACACAGGTGGGGCTGTGCTCACAGACATGGGGGCGGGGCAAATGCAGGGGTTGTGCACATATGCATGGGGGGAGGGACACATGCATGGGGGCTGTGGGGAGACACATGCGGGGGGGTTAGCATGCATGCACAGGGGTGGGACACATGCGCGGGGCACATTGCATTTTGGGGGTTCAGGTGCACGCATGCTCATTCGTGTGCATGCACTTTGGGCACTCAGTCCAGAAAGGATTAGCCATCACTGCACTAGGCATTGCATGTTTGACTTTTGCTTGTGCAAAGAAGTGTGCACAAAGGAACATCTGTTTTGGTTAGAGTTGTTCAAATATTTGTGTTTGAACCGAGGTGGCACAGTGGTTAGAGTGCAGTACTGCAGGCTACTTCAGGGCTGTAAAGCACTATGAAGCGGTATATAAGTCTAAGTGCTATTGCTATTGTATTTAAAGTAGCATTTAGATTCCATACCAAAACTTGTCACCTTTCCGAGCAGTTATTTGTTGCTTCATTGAGATGTCTTGCCTTATATTTTAAGATCACAAGAGATGCTTCTATTTTGGTTATTTTCACTTTTCTCTTTCTTCTTTTTTACAATAATTGGCTATGTTGACCCTCATAAATTTATTGACCAGTGTGTCTATGATAACATAATGGCAGCTGCAAATGGGCGGTATGATCAACAAAACCAAGGACTTAAAAGCAAAGGAGAATTTAAGAAATGTTTCTAAAGGAACAGCTTCAAAACATTTTGTTATTAGCAATTTCAGCTCTGCTGCAACTGTTTGTAACCATGGTTTAAAATCCTGAATGCAGTTTGATTAGTTAAAGCCCAGAGATGTTGAAAGAATTGTAGCCCCAAAAAAGGATAATTAAATGTTACAATTTTCCAGTTTTAAGGATGGTGAAAACCTAGTTTTGTTTTCTGCTGCTTCAAAACCTTTCCCTGCAGAAAAAAAGAACTGTTATAGGTTTATAACAGTAACAATTCTGAAGTTGCAATCCAGCAGTGGAGTATAAGTGCAAAGGTAAAATGTTTGTTATCAGGGTGTGGTGGAAAGCAATTGGACCCAGTGACCAAGATTAATGAAGCTTGGATGGGTTTTAATTAGCACAGCTGCAGTCATCAATTATCTACGGAACACAAATATTGTTATATTTTGGAAATTCTTGATTTATTTTATTCCTTTGGCCAGTAGATTTAGATGAATGAGCTCTCATCATAAACATTCTGGGGAAAACTGCCTGAGGCCACGGTATATTATTTAGGATACAATCAGCAAGAGTGACTGCTACTGAACAAAAACATTGCAAACCAGTCTCAGCGTTCATTTAGAGAATTTGTTGAAAAGTGTGGCCTTATACAGGTCATTAGAACATTAGAGAATCCTTGTGCAAAACACTGAACAGTTGTCAGGCTGGGAGGGTACAAGAATTATTGTTCAGCGGGTGATCTGTAACAGAATATCATTGTATGCACATTGTATGCATTAATTCATGCATCAACAACATTTAATTTGACGTGTAAGATATTCTTTTATGGTATTTAAGTGACTATCTTAGAAAAGGAGGGGGTGCTGGAAATACCCTTAAATAGGGTATTTTGCTTTAAATGTTTCCCTGCCATGACAAAGTTTAGTCACTTTTGTCATGCAGGAAGATAATATAACGATAAGAAAATGCTGTAAATAATGCAAATGTAAGTTAAGGATAGAAGGTGTGTGTTTGTCTGTGTGTGCATGTGTGTTTTCATCGGCCAAAATATAAATAGGAGACTGTTTCCTTCCTCTGTTCAAGTATGTGCTTTTTACAATCCAAATGTAAATACAATTTATATTTTATAATTATAATTTTAATCTATACAAGGAAACCTAAATATGTGTTCATTATATTTGCACTGATATTGATCACTGTAATACATGAATTGTCCATCACTAAAACAAATAAGCTGTTATTGTGCTAATGAAAGCATGGTCGTTGTTTCCTTTTATAATTTTTTTCTGTGTAATTGAAGAAAGATGAGGTTTTAGATCTGACTGGTAGATAGCACTAAAATATAAGGTGATTGGGGTTTTTTGTTTGTCACCAGGATATGTTTAATACATCATATTTAAAATATTATATTGTTTTGTGTATGAATCAGGCTCTGATCTGGATAGAATGTACTATAATTATGGACTACAGTATTGCTACAAAAAGTCTATAGTTGTAGACTACAGGTACAAGCCTAAGTTAATGTATAACAGTTAAGGTGTTGGATGCCATTGTGGAGATGGAATGAAGGAAGCTCTCCTTATAATATGCTTTGATTTCTTGGGGAAAAAAGGGAATATATGATTCTAATATTAAACACATTGAAAAAAAAATGTCCCAGAAAATCATTGTGTGCATTCTGGAAACCATAATGAACTCATAGTAAAACAAGATTCTTAGAAATCCATAAGACAAGTTTGGTGTTTCTGTTTGATGCAAGTGAAATTGATTTCAGGGAATGAATTCTAGATCAACATCCTTCAGTACCGATTTATGTACTGTAAGCTCGTGGATATTCATGAGTAGTAGTATTCAGCAAATATCTATTTATATAATGTAAAGAAAGTGTTACACTTGATTGGAGCTATGTCAAATATCAGCAGAGGTAATACTGTTATTACTCAGAAATACTTTACTTCTTTTGTAGCATCTTATGGTAATTGCACTGTTCAATAATAACATAGTAAAGCACATATGCCCCAAAGAATGTATAAATTCATGGAGAATTGTGCTGTGGTAAGTAACATGTGAGCAATTCTCAAGAACCTGAACTACCATAATTTATATCTTTCCTTGCCCATGGTAAGGAAATGCGAAGATAACATCCACTTGCATAGTACCAGCCGACACATTTTCTTGCTGCATAGCCTTGTGCCAAGGGGATACTTGTGTTTGACACCCTCATTTCTCTCTAGCAGCTGTCATTTTGGCATTTGGGAGATGTTTCTGTTTCCTTTGCTGTGCATTATTTTTATATCCCCTATTGTTTTTGTAGATGACCTTTATCTCTCCATTCCCAATTAGCACGTGTAGAGTCGCTGTTCACTGAGCAGAGGTGCACGGACCTAAAGTAGATTTATTTTATTTTTATTTTTTTGGGTGAGGGAGGTGGATGCTGTTGTGATTCATCATTACTCTTTATTACTAATGAAATAACCCTATCACTTTAACCTTTCTTCATCAGACCAATCCTAGATATCAGTAAGACAGTGCTAGAACAAAGGTCAGGAACCTGGTAGTTAAAACCAGCGGATGGTAAACATTTTAGAATTTGCTTTCTTTTTAAATTGCTGTTGCATCAAAGCTATAATAATTGTGTGTTTAATAACCATTCTCTCTATTTTCCCATGCCTAAGAATGCTTTTTGCCGGACTGGTTTTCGGCTTATTTTTAATTATTTGAAACTAAATTTCTACATTAGCATGGAAAGAAATTAGGACTCTTTTTGCTCATATTTAATTATTTGAAACTAAATTTCTACATTGGCATGGAAAGAAATTATGACTTTATTGGAACTTTAGAGAAACCACAGATAAAATCCAAGAGTTATATTGGTGTTCCTGGTTTGTTTATGCTGGTGGAAACTCCACATCCTCTTACTTGAAATAAACATGCTGTTTCTGGTTTGTTTGTTTTTTAGGGGTGACTTTTTGTAAAATCTGAATTATACTGCCAATAGTGTAATAGTCTTTGGTGAAAACTGCATGCTCAGGAACTTTTTCCGCATATAGTACTTTATAAGGCAGCACTGTGGAATGGAGAAAAACAAGGCAAGACCTTTGTTGTGTTTTTCTTTACATTACTATTATGAGATTAGGAGAAGGAAGGAAAGTACTGAAAGGTGTTTTAAAGATCAGGGTAGATGCATACAATGATATTTCATGAGTGTATCTAAGATAGAAGGCTGGGCTCTCACAAAGATTGCCTCAAATATAAAAAGTTTTAGGTGTAAATTACCTGAGCTGTTTGGGAGTTGGGTAGCGTATAATTAAACAAACAAACAAATAAATAATTCTCAATTGATGACTCAAATTTTCTTGTCTACATTGCAGCTGCATAGAAAGAGCACAAAGAGGTGGTTTCCCTCTCAGGATCCATCTCCATTTTTGTATTTACATAAAAGATTGTATCTGGTGCGCACATATACACGCATAAACTGAAGCTCTTTTACCCTGATTGTTTCTTAGATTGGTTTATGTAGAAAATTGTCAATATCAGTGGTGGGTTGCTCCCGGTTCAGCCTGGTTTGCACGATCCGGTAGCGGTGACGGTGTGAGGTCATCAAACCGGTTCTCCGTGGCTGGGAGCTGGGCCCACCAGCGCGCCCGTACTTATGTTTTTCTGCTCTGCGCATGAGCAGAGTGATTTTTTTGAGTTTTTTTAACTCGAGAGTAGTTAGTGCACATGCGCGGAGCGCGTGTTTGGTGCGAATGCAAGCGAAGCAAGCTTTTGCGCGCTGATCATGCGCAAAGTGCGTGAATGAAGAGAACCGGTAGTAAAGGTAAATAGAACCCAGCCCTGGTCAATATGCAATATAACGTTTTGTATTTTTTACGTAGCTGATTTTCAGAAACGCTTCTGAGTTTCTGAGTAGAGAATCTAAGCCTCATTCCGCTTTTTCTGGTGATGGACAATTATTCCTTCTCACTGTAATTCAAATTCTCCAACCATTGCTTCTATTAAGAGATATACCTTGTCTGTGTGTGTGTGTTTGTGTTTGTTTGTTAGTTCAGAAGAAAAGGTGACTGTTTTTGCATGAGTTTCTTTCAGACCATGGTTCTGAAGGTCTGTGAGAAGGAATTTGAATATAACCACTACATAACTAGCCAGTCCTGTTGTGATTATTTGTAAAGCAAAACCAAATGCAACTGGATGGAGATAAAATACTAGTTGTAAAGAGAAGCAGTGAACAAAAAAATGCTGGCCACTACAGATATGTCCCTTTTCCACATGCCACTTTTTGCTTTTGCTCTTTGCAAGCCTTTGAGATAAAGAGTTCTGCTAGGGGAAGACCAGTAGGTCTCAGATTTAGCAAGCATCCATGCAGTATTCCAATGCTGCTCATTATGTCTAGTTAAATACTAAAGTAGAAATAATAAAAACAGTATAATATACAAAAATCTGAAAAAGGTTAGTAGAATAGTGATACAGTGCTGACCGTTCATCCATCCATCCATCCATCCATCCATCCATCCATCCATCCATCCATTCATCCATTCCTGTAGCTGTCCGTTTCACATATGTGATTCTAAGTGGTTAGTAGCTGAGCATCATCCAAACAGTTAATAACACAGCCAAGAGATAGACTCTATCACATAGTTCTAGCCTCATGATTGGGCATGAAGCTTTACAAAAGGCCAGCAGGGACAGAGCCAATCTAATTTCAGGGGGAATTATGTTGCAAAGAGTTGGTGTCAAGGCAGAGAAGGCTATCTTTCTGGTCCCCACCAGCCGACACTCCTTAGTTGATGATACCTGGAGAACATCCTTTCTACTGGATCAGGTGTGACTGGCAGAAATAATTGGGGAAAGACAAGTTCATCTTGCAACCTTCTCCACCAAGGAAGGAACGCCGGTCTGGCATGGGTTAACTCCGTCTGGACCAATGGGACTGAACCTGCAAGTGATGATTGCTCCTCCTCCTCCTGTTCCCCAGATTTCAGGCTCAGTCGGATCTGGAGAGATGTGAATTTGAGCTGCCCAGCCTTAATTCTGACTGCGTGTTCCTTCATCTTTCAACCTTCTAATATCACAATATATAGTTTATAATCATCCATATTCTATTAAATTCAATCTCAAACCATTATAAGTCAAAACATTTTAGAGAATGCTCAAACATCATTTTTGTGCATTCTTTAAAAGAGAAATGCTATTAAAGCATACAAAACAACAACAACAAAAACAACCCATTGACATGTGAACAGACCCTTCCAGATATGGTAATCCAAGTATTTGCAGTAGGTGCAACATCATGGTATAGTTGGATGGGACACAGCTTGAATCTGACATCACAATGTAAGTTTTGTCATTTTGACATCTGTTTGGTAAGGAACAAATGCCTGTAAGCTAATCATTAAAGGCTAAATCTAGTCTTTTCAGCTGCAAGGCCTATATCCATTTATATTGTATGTATAAGTGTATGTTTACGTGATACATTCAATCACTTATATAGCCTTTTATTCTTCTTAGCCAATTGTAAGATGATTCTGTTCCCACAACTCATAGTAACTATTTGAGGGGGGAAATACTTTTCTGTAATTGATACTGAAATTGTAATTTTAAATCAATTCCTCTATGTCATACTTATAATTGACCAGTTTCAATCAAATCACTGAATAGAGATATTCCACAAGCACTAATTACCTATGGCTGGACACATCCTGGGTTTTGTACTAGATTTTTCAGTACTTTTACAAGGCTTCACTTGACTTAAATAGCATTGATGGCAAATCAATCCATATTAGAGTGATCTGCAATACCATGAATCACTTCCAGTGAAACACTCTCTATTAAAGATAACCAAGATTGCCTTATATAAATCTTAAAAAATACAAAATGATTGTGTGTATTGCAATTTATTTGGAGCTCGTAGGTCTCTAAACATTGCTGGAATTTCAACTTCCAGTATCTTTTATGTTTGGCCATAAGGGGTAGTATTGCAAGGAACTATAGTTTACTAACTCTGGAGGACTCTGTGGTCTTCTTTCCAATTTTTGAATTTTGATAATGACTACAACCATACCCCTATCTTATCCTCGAGTGTGAAATGTATATATGGAAAATGGCTGAAGTTAAGGTTCAGATCATCTGCATGTAAACATGATTCAACCAAATAATAATATGATTGGGCACTTTATTTGTCACGAATGAAGGAAATTTTTATCTGTTTTTGTTCCATTTGGAATGTTAATAACTGGAAGCTATCAGAGGAGGAGAAAACCCTTTGACTCAATTTGTAGGAAGCTAGAATTGGGGTTTTCTGAAGCCTTCAACATTGTTTTCTTTCAGTTAAGTGATTATCTCCACATTGCAGGTTCCAATGGCCTGCCATGTTAGCATTTTGCAAGATAGTATGACAAAATCTCCAACAACAAGATGGTTGTTTTCTGTATAGAAGACTAAAATGTCTTCTATACAGATTAGAACCTCTTGCTTCTCCCTATGAATAAATTGTTTGCGTTCTAATTTTTTGCTCATCCTCTTGAAGGAATAAAGGCAATCCTATTTCCCTTTACAAATTATCATAAATATTGAAGAGGCAGATTTTTCTGAGATCATTAGCATATCACGCTGCGACCCACACCAGAATGTACCATTAACAAAGCAGCCTTCATGTAATTAATGTAAATAATATGGAACTGCAGCATGAGTAACCCAGTCAGCCTTGGCAAAAAGCATTTGTCATAACGCATCATCTGAGGAGCTCAGTCTCAATTCAAATTAAACTTCATGGGTTTGCCCCTTTATTTTTCTGCTCCTCTAGCTATAAATTCCTGAGAAACATTCACCTATATGGAAGAAAGCAATCCGGAAAGCTGAAATTAAAATTTCATTATTTACTGTGCTTCTGCATCGGAGGACAATTAGTATCTTCATAAAACTAGATATGTAGATTCTAAGGGCACATCTGAGGGTTCTCCTCCTCCCCTCACGCCTGCACTTAAAAGTGTTTTCTGTCCTCAGCTGCTGCCAGCAAATCTAAAGGATGGTGTTATGTCTGCCATTTGCTACTATTGCCCTCTGACTCCAAAACACAGAGGAGCATTGTAAATTTTTCATGAAGAGGTTTCAGTCTGTAAAACAGCAAACTGGAATAATGTTTTAAATGCAATCATTGTCAAGCCTGAACAATGTAATTTATCAAGAGAGCAGTTTGTACTATATAATAAGTTTCATATATTAATACAATTTTTCATCTGATGTCAGCTTCCTGATTTATGAATAGCCCATGATCTAAGGTGATCATTGAATTATAATTCAAGTAATAATCCAGGAACAAGACACTGCACTGCTACCCTGCATTAGCTTACGTGCCACCAAGCCAATTTACTAAACAACCGTGGGCTAAATGATACAGTTTTTCTAATTCAAAGAAGGCACTTGTTAATTAGATAAAGGCTAAAGCTCTCATTATTTTTAAATGATTTAAGAACGAGTAAAGATCTTAGAGCTTATACTGAAGCTCTAATAGTTCTCTGCTTCCTGCCTTGTAATAAGAGTATTAAAGACAGATGGCCCATGCTGATTTAAACCAATTACAACACTTAATGCATACTAGTAGCAGTGAGTATTCATAGGTGCTTCACATGTTAATATCCTACATGCTACTATAAAAAACTCCTCTTGTTAATGTAATTTATTAGTAATTGGTTTCATTGTCTTGGTTTTGCATGTTTACTTTCAGTGTTTGTGTTTTTATGATGGGGGCCCCATTTTAGCGGCTGTTACTAAAATCGCTTTCAAAGCCAAATCATATTAGTGAATTCCCTTCCTCAGTGGCTAAATCTACAGCACTGGGTGTTTCCCCTTCACTATTCAGAAGGCATTTCAATGTTTATCATGAGAACCAATGAAATCTGCTGATTAGGAATATCCCAGATGTCACCTTTTCTTTCTCATACTGGGCAAAGAAGTTCTAGACACGTATTCTTATGGAGAATGTATGTAGTGTAGACCTAGGCTGGACTCTGTAAAAGATTTTGAAAAGATTCAATTACACATTAAATCTTTGCTGATTCCAGGCTGTGGTGAGTAGCATTACAGTTTAAACAGATTCCATACTACATGTGTTTTCCATTAAATAAATTACAGTGTTTTTCAGGAACAAAACTGTGACACTTTGAACAGTAATATTAGCTCATCTCATAAAAATGGTGTTCCCATTTTCGATCAAGTGTCTTAGTTTTGTAAAGTGTATTGTAGGATTATTCTGATGGAGTGTATAATAGTATAATATATTTCACGATTATTCAGCTTTCTGTACTCTATTTTCCAGTTTGTCTGTTCATTGCGTAGTAACAATTTATGTTGTGGCATAATACAACCAACAAAATACCTCAATGTTACCAACAAAAATAAAACATATGGAGAAATTTTAGGTGAGAGTTTGTATGAGTGGAAATTCCTACTTATGGAATGGGGAAGTGATATTCTCTTTTCCCCCATAGACTCTGATATCAGAATCTGGAGATATTGAGGAAACAGAGGAGAGGAACTTCCAGATACATTTTGTTATACAAATGGCATTCTGCTTTTGTGACATTTACCTTGGTTGTCAGTAATGAACTAATTATTTTCATTTTGCCTTTGCTACAGTCTCTCGTTTTGTTATATCTCTATGTGTATGTGGGTGGGTGTGAGAGAGAGATTGAGACAGAAACATTATGGTATACACATTAAGGTTAAGAGTGGGAAGATTCAGGTTCTAGTCAAACCTTAGGATGGAAGTGATTGGATGATTTTGAGGTAACCACTCTCTCAGCTCTAGATCAAGAAGTTGAAAAAGATCTTTATGCCAACAAGCACGGGAGCAGCTTATAAGTTTCAGTCCATAAGCTTCAAGAAAGAGGCCTTCAACCTGCAGTGGACAGATCTGGGATAGTAAGACATCCCTTGTATTCATAGAAGTAGAATTGGAACAACTGCAAAAATCCAGTCAGGGCAAAGAAATAAAAGCCTTGCCAGAAGTAGCTCATAGTGTAGAAGCAGATCAGGGACAGTTGGCAGTAGAGGAAGCCAACATAGCTGTTGAATCATTTTCATTCATAGCTATGGAATCATTTTCATTCACAAACCAGGCACCATCTGTGCCTTTTCCTCAGAAAGAGCAAAACTATCTCACTAAAAATGAGAAAAATTGAAACAAAGAATAACAGCACTTAGAACAGCACAAAAACAACAGAATAATGCTGACTTCATTAAGATGGTTCCTAAGAAACAATTGGCACAAGTATCAAAATTTGTAAATACTGCAATATCAAATATAAGCACGGTTCACTTCAAGAAACAAACCAACTATTGTACAGCATGGCTGCAGTTATAAATGAATACCTTGCATTCAACAAACAAACAAACAAACAACAAAAAGGTAAATAGTGCACTATCAAGATGGAAAATCAGGTTGGAAAATACAATCTGCATGTTAAGATCAGATGCAAGCAAAGTAGAGCAGATGCAAGAAAAGAAGCTAAAGAACAGGAAGTCCAGAGAATATCTGATCAAGAAATATCACCTAGAAACAAGGAAGACCAAGGTAGCACTTGAAATAATTAACATAGCAGCAAATAACAGCAACAAATGCTGCTTTTGCAGAGAAACTGAAGAAACAGTGGATTATTTAGTTAGCTAGATTGCATAGACTGACTACAAACAATAAAAAATGACTGTGGCAAAAGAAAACAAAGGGTATACTAATAGGCAACATGGGTGTGATTCGAAAACATCTGGAACACCACTTGATTGCCATCAGTATTGAAAAGACCATCAGCAGTCAATTGCAAAAGGCAGCTTTACTTGGAACACTTATATCCTGTGACTATATCTTTAAAGTTATTAAATAATACATATTTATTTATATTTCATAACCGCCCAACTCCCTCAGGGAGGAGCTCTGGGCAATGTACAATACAATCAATAAAGTTAACATTAAAATCAGAATAATTTAAGATTAAAAAGTTTTAAAATTATAAAAGTAACATTATAAAATTTTAAAAGAAAAATTCCAAGATGAAGGGTTAGCAGTTGTTAATATAGGTGTGTGTGTGTGGAGGGGGAGTTTCCTGGAGCCAGCCAGCCCCATGATTGTGTGAACCTCTGTATCCCACATGCAAAGTTGCATTTCTAAGTTTTGATCCTTTTATTGGAAGGCCAAAAGATTGGGTGCTTTCCTCAGCTCTGAGGTCAGGGTGCTCCACAAGGGGTAATAGCAGAGAAGGCCCTCTTTCTAGTCCCTGCCAGTTGAAATTCTTTGACTGACAGGTCTGTAGCATATTTTCATTCTCTTAATGGGCACAATGGCTGATGTGAAGGGATGAAGCCAGTTCTGTACTTCGCCCTATATCATGTAGGGCTTTATAGATGAAAACCAATACCTTGAATATACCTATCCCAAGTCCTTGGGAAGGTCTTGATAGGTGGACAAAATTTCCAAATATAGTAAATGGCTAATTATTAACAACCATAATCATAATATCATCACCATCCATTCTATACTGAGGACAGTTATGTATTTTTATATGTGTATATTTTATTAACCAAAAATCTAGACATAATTATGTAATTGTTTCATTTTTAAACTAGTTGCTTAAATGATTTATGTTGACATATCAAAGCAATGTAAATCTCTATATAAAAAAGGCAACATTGTTTAAATACTTTAAATACAATTTAATTAAAGGTAAAGGTTCCCCTTGCACATATGTCCTAGTCATTCCCGACTCTAGGGGGTGGTGCTCATCTCCATTTCAAAGCCGAAGAGCCAGCGCTGTCTGAAGACATCTCCATGGTCATGTGGCTGGCATGACTAAACATTAAAGGCGCACGGAACACTCTTACCATCCCACCAAAGGGGGTCCCTATTTCTTTACTTGCATTTTTTACATGCTTTCAAACTGGTTGGCAGAAGCTGGGACACGTAACGGGAGCTCACCCCATTATGTGGCACTAGGGATTCGAACCGCTGAACTGACCTTTTGATTGACAAGCTTAGCATCTTAGCCGCTGAGCCACCACATCCCCAACAATCTGGAAGCCATGGGAGTTCCAGAACCTAAATTCAAAGACAACCTGGCATCTTTTATGATTGGTACACTGCCACCATCTATGTTGAGTGTAGGATATAAAATTGGTAGTTCCGGTGTAGTTCCAACATTGCAAGTTGGAGAAGAGTGATCTGAAATGTCTCTATCCTTTAGAATGGCCAGTTCTTCCATTTTGTAATCTTGCTGTTGCATACAGAATGACTTATCAAGTTTAACTGTCCTTGAAAATAAATGTTTGATTTCATATATTTCATTTGCTGTGCATCTGTCTTCAGATTTTATCTCCCCTGGCATCTTGCCCAGCATATAGGTCTCTGTTCTTGTTATTTCCTGTCTATCTTACACAATTTATGGGTTAACTGTGTAACAGTATTATCACTCTACTGTATGGTTTTGTCTCCAAGAGTCCAGGGGAATCTTTTAAACAACATTTTGTATGTATAGCATTTACTGTCTACACTGAAGCAAACAGAACTGAAGGTGCTTCTGCAATGTTTCTCCTGCCCCCACTTTTGTATTAGAGTCACAACAAGATATGTTATTAATGGACCCTGAGTAGAACAAATTATTTGTTATGGTAACTTTTTGACCTATTTAATAAGTACTTAAAGCAGTGTTGTGCGGATTTTATTGTATTCTGCAGTGTACAGTTATGAAGTGTGGTACATAATAAAATAAAAGCAATAATGTGGATATTTCAGAGGGATCTATCAGAGCAGACCTGAAGCAACATATTTCATCTGGTTTGTCTGGGGCTGAAGCCCTGCAAGTTATAGCTGAAATAACTAGGAGCAATATTGTGGTTATGACTTGTGATTGTTTACTACTGTAACCAGCCAAGGCTGCTAAATGCTTTCAAGACCTTTTTGAAGCTTCAGAATATTTTGTTCCCTATATATCAGAGTTAACATCTTTTCTTATTTAGGTATGGTAGGGAGGGAATGGATGTGTGCATGCCACTCACAAGCTGGGATTTTCTGAATTGTAACTCCAGCACACCCCACCCAAACACACAGTTTATTTGATTGGATTCTAGGAACCCTGTTTTCTAAGGGTGCGGGGTTATTTCGACTGACTAAAATGGCAATATTCAAACATTAATAAAATTACACATGCCAAAACTGTGGAACTTCTTGTGTGACAGTTTGATTTGGTTTGTGTGACCTAGAAGAGAAAAGAGGTCATATACAGCCTCTATCACAGTAGTAAATAATGGACTCATTTAAAAAATAAATCCATGCTTGCATACTTATATTTGAGAAATCTGTTATATAATACTAAATGGTGCAGCCCAAATCTAGTTAAAAAAAATATTACCATTGACAAAAACAGCATGGAACTCGCATGCTTGCAATGAATGTATTGTTCTCGATTGCTGCTTGGTGTAATCAATTATCTAAAAGATAATCAGTCCCAAAATTGCTTGAGTTGGGCAGGAAAGAGGGAGTGGAAAAAAGAAATATAATGATGAAGGTCATTGATTCCCAAATTATGGAAAAGTTAGGATTACAGGCAAAAAATGTTAATGAATGTATGCTGTCTGTCTCACATACACCCAACATAAAAGTGTTTTTTTTAAATAAAACTTGTTATCCTGAAAATATACTATAGGAAACTTTCTGATATTAAAAATCAGAAACACACACACACACACACACACACACACACACACACACTCATATTGTGAAGTCCTTGGGTATTCTCCAAGTTTGGTTCGTTGCTTGCAGATGTTTCATTAACCGACTAGGTAGCATCATTAGTGCTTGTGAGAGTGGGATTTGCTCCCTGTTTATAGTGTGGTCTTCTCTTTGGTAGATTTTTGAATAGGGTAATGTTTCTGCTTTGTTGTTTGTCTGTTGCTAATCCCTGCTTGTCTGGGTGTTGGTTACTGAAGGTGTGTTCTGGTCTTTTTGTTTTCTTAGTTTTTTTATTGTCCCTTTTCAATATGTATATGTGGTTTATCTCATTGTTTCTATTGACACACACTGTCTCTCTCACATGAACGTTGTTACTGTGTGAAGCTGTAATTCAAACTGAGATACTAAAGGAACATGAGTTGCCAATTATTCCTTCATTTTGTCAAAACAAAGCCTTACTGCATTACTGCAACATAATTAAGCTAAGCACTGAAATAGTTGAACATAACATTTGAAGAAAACAATCTCAGTTGTCAGAATCTGTTAGAAATCTGTCTGGTGCATCATTTATCTCATATTGATGTTTTCAAAAGTTAAGTCAAGTTATATCATTGTTAACCCTAAAATTCCTTAGTTGTGATGATGAAGTCAAAAAAGGGGAATCTCAACAGTTATGTTTGTAGTTATATTTTGTAAAGAAATTTGTTGGAATAGTATGTTTAAAAGTTTGTAACCATATATGTTCATTAAAAAAAAAAAGAAAAATACAGTAATATTAAAACAAATAGAAAGTTACAAAATGGGACTTTGTAGGACTTTTATTTAGGCAGGAGGCTAGATAAGCAAAAATTATGAAAAAATAAAAAGGAGCAAGTGAGGATAAGATTCAGTATGGCAAAAAAGGGAGGGAGAGAGGGAGGGCAGGAGGGAGGAAGAGGAAGGAAGGAAGGAAGGAAGGAAGGAAGGAAGGAAGGAAGGAAGGAAGGAAGGAAGGAAGGAAGGAAGGAAGGAAATATATTCTGTGATCAATCAATTTCATGGGTGTAAAAATATGGTTTCATAATGCAAATCTGATTTCAGACATGGGACCAATTGAATGGAGAAATATATAACGCTAGTTAGTACTTCAAATATTTCCGTCCCTTTTTCTCCAAATTAAGTTTGCTCTGATTCATAATAACCATTAAACATGGAAATCTGTTGCATATGTATTTATTCTCTTAGCATAGGCCTGAAACTAATGTGAGGGCATACAGTACTGACATATAATGAGAGATATAAATTTTCTGAAACATAACGTAGCACAAAAATATTAGCTAATCATCTTCATGGCTCAGTAGTACAAAGAGTCAGAAAAAGGCTTGTTCATTGGACTTGAAAAATCAAGTATATGTATTTTATTTGCAGTGGCCACTCTTTCTTTCCTACATTGAAAAAAAAATCTAAAACCTGGATGAATACAGCAGTATGGATTATTTTCATCAGTTCAGGAAAAGAATGAACATAATTACTTGCCCAGTTTTCCTAACTAATGTGACTTTCTATTACCTTACAAAGGTTTATATATTTATTTGATTGCTCAATTTCAGTTGCCACCTATCTCAACCATTGACTCGGGGTGGCATCATCCAAGTTGTAAGTGTATCCAGCTATTGCATCACATCCCAAATAGAATATATCTTTATAGTTTAGCTGATCCAAGGCACTTCCCTATATATAGTCTCCTAAACAAAATTGGAAAACACAGGCTGACTTCATTACAAACTTTCATAGGCTTTCCACGACATCATTGAAGTTGTCGCATAAGGTGTTGTTTTGTTTTGTTTTTGTATCCCAGCAAATCAAGATCAACAATTCTAAATTCCCACCGGTTTTAGATGGGTTCCTTTGTGTGGGTATAGGATTATTGAACTTGATTTGCCAGACAGATTTGTGAAGAACGTGTTCTGTTGTATCCACTGAACATGTATTACGTGAAGGCTGTCTATTCCAGATATCTAGGCATTGTGATAGTTCAGTGTACTTAGAAATATTACTATACCCAGTTCTTTAGCGGTAGCCAAGAGTTAGGTGATCATACCATTGTCCTGTTTCAGAAGTACAAGTGAAAAAAAAAGTAGCTAAATATACACATGTGGAATTCCTGCCTCCTTCCATTTTCCATATCGTAGCCATTTCTGTATGTGCATGTCTACTTAAAGCAAAGTTTTGCATGAACATCTCCATCCCTAAAACTTGTAGTACATATCTCTGGCAGCAGGGGCGGGTTCCAAATCCCGTCGCTACCGGTTTGCTTGTGCGCTCACATACGTAGAAGCATGTGGGTGGGTGTGCAGAGCCTGCTGTCACTGCTACCAGTTTGCCCAATCCAGTGCGAACCAATAGCAACCCTCTACTGTCTGGCAGTACATATAGTCATCTTAACTAGGGTGACACACACAGAATATACACGTCTCTATCGTCCTAATGTTTTTATTCCAGAGCTTTATACTGAGAGGAAGCCTGAAATGTCTCTTAAAATAGTAGTAGGTGTATGCATGCTTGCCAGGAGAGGTAAGTTGATTAAAGCACTGATATAGCACTGACTGTGTATAGGTACTGAAGTTCCCTAGAAGGAGCTGAGACAGCTTTAAATTTTGCCAAATTCATAAAAACAATAAATAATTTAGCAAATAGTTCACCGCAAGGGAAACATTTTTGCTGATTTATCCTGAATTTTTCTCCAGTCTGGTCTGGAAGGCTGAAGCAAAAACAAAATAACTGCTCCTGGATTTGGCCAAAATTAGAATTTTGCTTTCAAAAAATTTATACCCAGAAGCCCATAAAACAGGTCAGATGTGCAGCAGCAATTCCTCCACGCTTGGTAAATTGCATTGTGGGAATATTTACTTCTCTGTCTCTCACAATGCAGCTTCATTGGCTAACTGGAATTTCTAACATTATGAGAGAAGAAAATATAAGTTTCTCCCTATCTGCATTCTCCAGATCATGTATAATTTTATGCACTTATGTCTTGTTTCCCCTTAGTTTCCTCTTACAGGGTAAAAATGTTGTAATGTTTCCTCCTAGACTACTTGCTTTAGTTCCTTCATTATTTTACTTTTCCTTTAGGAGATCTTTTTCAGATCTATAGTCTCATTTCTGTAGTTCATTAACAAGAGTCATATAGAATATTCCAAATTTTATTCCAGCATAGATTTGTATAAAGTCGTTATGAAATTGGCAACTTTATTTTCAACTCTCTTTATTAAAAATCCCCAATACAGAACTTGCTTTTTGCACAGTCTACACATTAGGACAATATTTTTTTATTGAGCTACCAACTACAATATGCCATATTTTAAAATAGAAGTTCAGCATTTTGAGATGTGAGTTCTTTAAAAATTCTCAGATGGATTCTATTTGGATCCAATGATTGGATTTGGGTTTGTCAAGAAGCCTTAGAATTTCAGCTCGTCATCCCCATTATTTCTTTCTGTTCCACAGAGTATCTTGGAAATAACAGCTTCAGGTATCTTGCCCTACATATTCGGCAGAGAAAACATTTACAGAGAATCCATTCAGCTTTTCTTCAATCTCCTTATTCTCTTTTAATGATCTTTAAACTCCCATGACATCCAACCATTTTCTGTTAGCAGAACTGTCTTCTAGGTAAAAGACTATCCACAAAAGAAAAGTTATCTCCTGTTCACCTAACCATTGAGTTCAGCCCTGAGCATGTCAAAACATATGATAGATTAATTGTGATTCCCAGGACAATCATGCTCTAGATATTGACTACCCAAGAGACACCAACTATAGAATATTTCTCCTTTCCTGCTCAGTTTATTATCAGAAAGACGAGGCTACTCTGAGTTGCCATGTGTAATGTTCAGATGTTCAGCTAAAGGGTGCTTGCAAATTGAAGCCAGAAAAACGCTGGGCCTGCTTTAAAAACTTTGGAAAATACTAATTCAATATTTCTTTACTACCACAATATTTCACAGCAGTGAAAGAATGCTGTTTAGTTTTCCATTTTATCTTTCTTTCAAGTGTAAGTCATGAAGAAGCTGTGAATAAAAAGTGCACTATAATTATCAGGTGCACAGTTTAAAAACGTATGAAACAGTTGATAATTGTAAAAAATTAGTTCCTAATAGTTTGTAGTACGTTCACTGATTTTCATACCTTGTTGACCTGCTCTTCATTTCACAAGAATTACACATTGTAATGTGTAAAATATTTTTATCATTTTAGCTAGATAATATCTTTTTCAGTCATGGCCCCCCACACACACACATACACAGAAACACACACATACGCGCACAGTATAAGAGAGAATGGGAAAAAAAAGAAACCCCAATAGATTGGACCTCCAGGAAGTGCCCTGATGCTAATCAGAACAGTGTGCAAGACAGAAAAGCTGATAGTCAGAAATTGCTCTTTAAACCAAGACAAACTGTCAGTCTTTAGGAATGGTGGGGAATGGCCTATTTATGTAATCAGATACTAAAGCTGGAAAGAAGCTGTCAGGCACATTCTTGTTGTGTAAGCAGCAGGCAAACTGCGCTTTATCTGACAGACAGTGTGTAAATCTGTCCATGCAAAAATCCAAATGTTTAGTTTCCTTCTAGTCACTGTAATAATCTGCTTATTTTCTTCTGCTAAGGCAATGACATCACTTAGCAGAATGCATCACAGACAGAAGCCCTAGATAAGGCTGTGTTACTGTCAGTCATTCACTTCTTGATTGGCAAGGAGATAAATAGAAACTACTGGAGGTTTGCTTCTAACTAAAGAGCAGCCAATACCTTCAGATAAGTCTATGAACAAGAAGAAGCTCATCCAGCATTTTCAGGTTATATTTAGTCTCCACTGCAAGCAAAGAGAAAAATCACTTTTAGAAAAGAAGATTCCATTCCATTGTGATTGTTCCTGGTGAAAGCTGCCTTGAAGGACAGTCTCCTACTTTGTAATATGATGCTATTGTTTAAAAAAAAATTAGAAAACACCAATAATCATTTTTGCCTTACTGGAGATTAAAAGAGATTAATGTCAATTTCCATTTTGATATGGTTATTAATGTCGTAGTGATATTTTGACAGACTAAAAAGTAGCCTTTTGTGGAAAGAACTATGTTCGCTTTATGATATTGCAATTTTTTTTTTTAGTTCAGGACCATGTTAATCTTACTGCTTGTGATGAGCTACAAATAGGGTGCTTTTCATAAATAATTTTGACAGTGACAGAAAGCTCTTCTCATTATCAGTGTTTTTTTTCCTTCCATGTGTGTTTTAAGGAGAGTAGATACATTATAGTAATATTGTATGACCCTGCAGCACGAGGCCAGTCAGCTGCTCAAAAAACAATGGACCTCATTCAAAATAAGCTTGTTTTGTCAGCAGCAGTAAAGCATACTGTATAGCCAAATCGGATCACTTCTGCATGCAGCATTATGTTATTGTCAACTTGCAAAACTTTCAAGTTGCCATGAGTAGGAGGGAAGGAGAACGGAGAGAGTTGGTCGTTTGTAATAACCGAAACTACATTCCACAGAAGCCTGTAAACTGAAATCAGTAGAAGAGCTTTGAATTTCACAGCCAGCCAAAGAGGCTAATTGGAGAACGTGATTTATGACATGGCCAGGGAGGAGGGGAGAGACAGGGTCAGGGGGAGCGTAGATCTGCGTAAGGTCAGTTCTGGCTGCACCCAAAATATTGCCGAGATGATGCTCCTAATAAATGACGGTTTTCCTTGCATTGTAAAGCAGTACATAAGTCTAAATGCTATTGCTATAACTGTAGATCATTCATGCTAGTGTTACCAGTTTCTAGAAAGAGGCTATCAGTGGATCACACTTTTTCTTCCCTTGATGTCTATGGAGATTCTCAATTATCCAGGCCATGTTTCTCCTGAAGGTGCTTTTTCAAAAGGCAACTGGACTTGCTTTGTTTTTCTTTGAAGACATTTTGCTTCTCCTCTGAGAATCTTCTTCAGGTCTGGCTTCAGAACTTAAGAAGCTTCTTGGATGAGAAGCAAAAACATCTTCAAGGGAAAACAAAGAAAACCCAGTTGCCTTTTGAAAAAGCACCGTTGGTTTTTCCCTCGATGATTATATGTTAGAGCAGGATGTATAGAGATCTGTGATGAAGAACAGAAGGTAGCTTCCAATTTCTAGAACAGAAGTTGAATGGGAGGCAGTGGCGAAGAGACAGAGGAAACAACCCAAGGCAAAATGTTGCAAGTATCATGCTTTACTCCCCAATCTTGGTGAAAACCAATTATTCAGTCTCAAGGTATAAATATACAGTAAGCAGTTGAGAATAGTGGTATTAAAGTCAGCATGACCTCAACGGACCAATTAGGTAGCATCTAAAGCAGGGGTGTCAAACTCACGGCCTGCGGGCTGGTTGCATCACGTGCTAGCGCCACCCTCACCCAGTTTAGTGAAGGGGAAAAAAGTCCCAATACCAGAGGTGGTATTCAGCTGGTTCATACTGGTTCAGGCGAACTGGTAGCAGCAACTGCGGGTGGGCACACCCATTCACCCCAGCATGATGCCGTCCTATTTAGCCATGTTTTCAAGGCCAAGCACTTGCACAGAAGGCACATGCATGAGCAAAGCACATGCACAGAAGGCATGCATGCGCAAAGCGAGCGAGCGAGCGTGCATGCACATGACGAGCCGGTAGTAAGAATAAGTGAAACCCACCGCTGCCCGATACGTCACATGACGCCACTGCGATGACGCGAGTTTGACACAGCTGATTTAAAGAAAAGCTCTAGCTTGACAGAAAAGAGGGTGCTCACAATTCCTTGTCTCTGTTGCTTGCCACTTCCTCACTTCAGGCTCTGCACCCCTTTCTGTTCTTGTGAACGGAATGGATCATCTTAGGGCCACCTTACCTGCCATTGTATACAACCTGAATTGAAGTGGCGTATCATTTTTGTAAATAAATAAACCCTGGTAACCTCATGGGCCTATCCAAAAACTTTTCTTAGCAGCAACATGGATTCCACAGGTCTCTAGGTTTCAT
>JANHFM010007372.1:4643-23300 GCA_032468115.1 Grayia smithii | reverse complement strand
ATACAACATTGAAATAGTTTGATTTTAATGACTCAAATTTGTATTTTCTAGAATTGAATACTGTACTTACAAACATTTGCTTGCTCTTACTTCCCAGCAAACCTCATCTCACCTAAGAGTAACTTTGTGTCAGTCTGTATGCTTAGAGCCTTTCTGTTGCAACATACATAGCCGTGTAATTTGGTATAGTAGGAAGGAATAATTCTTTTTTCACTTTATGCCTGACTGCTTGTCTTTCTGGCATAGCTGACTTCAACCATTTTCAAGCGAAATATTTCAAAATGGCAAGTTTTTTTCTTTAGTTATAATACATCTTTAGTTTCTTTAGTTATAATACATCTCCTAAACTTTTGACAGGGTATTTTATTAACTAGTACAAGTAGTCCACAATTTACAGCCATTTATTTAGAGATTGTTTGAAGTTCATGATAGCACTGAAAAAAAATGACTTCCCATTCCAGTTTTTGCACTACTGTATATCTGTTGCAGTGTTCCTGCAGTCACATCATAATTTGGACCCCAGGCAAACAGCATGGATTTATGATGATTGCAGCATCCTGGGGTCACCTACAACCTTCCAGCAAGCAAACTCAATGGAGGAAGCTGGATTCACTTAACAACTGCATGCTTCACCTAACAACTGGTGATTCACTTAACAATCATGACAAAATCAGGTGCAACTCACTTAACAGCTGTCTTGCCTAGTAATTGAAATTCTAGTCCCAATTGTGGTTGTAAATTGAGGATTACCTATACTTATCCAGAAGAGCAGTTATCAACTTAAGGTATTGCTGATTTAGCAATAGAGAGTTTCTATAGCACAAGGAAAAGCAAAAACATAACAAAAAGAACAGTATTTATCAACGAAAACCACTGAACTAAGATATCTCACCACCTCTGCTGTTTTATTCCCGGTGTATTTAAAGCTACTGGGTTTTTTTTTAAAAAAACTATTGCTTTGTTTGATGCCAAACAAAAATCACAAATCAGAATATATCAGAAATCTAATAATATATCTTGTCTCTTCATGACCTATTCTCAAAACTCAAAAACTAAAAAAAAAAATTTACAACAGAAAAGTCCTATCTGAAGTGCTACTTGGATGGGAACTTGGGAAGGCATCTTCTGCCACTCTGAATGGCAGACTAAACCACCACTATGTCATCCCTGCCCTTCAGTTCCAACTTGCTGTAACAAAAAGTAGTCTGGTAGAAGAGAGAAGAATTCCCTTTATTTCATAAGCCAGGTCTCCATGATAATATGCCAGGTTAGTTCTTCCATCCAGGAAAACAATGGATAGGTTCAGGTTGGGGATTTGTCTGCAATAAAGATTCTAATCTAGCCTATCTCGCTAATTCATTTGCTGGAGTCTTCTGAAAATGAAAGCTGAACAAGAGTTTCAGGATGACTTTCTGTCTGGCTTTGGTGTGAAGTGTGACAGGAAGGAAAAGCGGCTGACTATGACCCTTCCCTTTTTTGCCATACAATAGCCAGGTTTCCACTGTATCTCTCCTGGCAGTGATTGCTTCCAGGCTGTTTTGCATGCCATACATTTTTTTCTTAATTTTCCCTGTTTTCTTGTTGCATCCCATCATGTGGATGGGAAGAACTACTTGCCCTTCCTACTGTATTTACTAATCATTCTCCCAAATCTATCTTCAGAATGAATTTCCATTTCAGTTTAGATATCCAGTTCTTCTACCTTCTCACTGGCATCATCCAGCTGTCTTTCAGTCCTTTATCCTCCCACCTTTTTTCAAAGCCTGCATTTACAATGCATCTGATAGTTGTTCCTTCATTTCTGACTGGCAGGATGGCGAGGTTCAACTGGTGCTCCTGGACCACATGGAAGACCAGGATTTCCTGGAGTCTCCAATATATCTGGTATACCTGGCGATATGGGTTCACCTGGTTTTGATGGAGTACCAGGTAATGCAACACTACCATATATTCAGTGATGATGTATGAACTATAGTCCTATTCAAACACAACATGAAAATAGTTACAAAGTTCAGAAAAGGAGATCACCCATTTTAAAAATTACTGGTTGTTACTTTGAGTCATTGTAACTATTTGGATTTGTTGCAAGTTTATGTAGCCTTTCTTCAACATAAAAACTAAATAGGCAAAATGGTAATCAAGAATAATTAAATATAAATTCTGTAATTAAGGTTTAATCCATAGGTCATGGCAGGCTCCCTTCTTATCAGGTGAATTCACATAGGATTAGCAGTGTAATTATAGTTGTAATCTATAGCTGATAAGCTAGTGCTATCAGTTAAAAAGCATGATTTAAAAACTTCTTAGAAAATGTTTTGTAGAGTAGGAAAATGTGGGAGGGTTACTTTAATAACATTCCAGGATTGAGGCAAGGCAATTGAATTCTGAAATTCTCATGCAAAATAACAATTCAGAAGTATGGCATGTAATTACAAAATTAATTAGAGACACACAAATAGAATTTATTATACTAAGCCAAAAATTTGGGTTTGGATTTGGTTAGCAAGTTCTGTGAATGTAGCCTTCATAAACCATAAACTAGGGTTTATGATTTAGCATTATTTGTGAACCAGGCTGTTAGGGCTTATTCAGTTAAGCATTTTGAAATTAATAGAGCCAATTTGTTAGTAGATCCACAGTGCCAAATATTAGGCTTCTGCATTTTCCTTCTTTGCACATTATAATTAATATATTACAAGATCCAAAATAAAATAAAAGTTTTGAATGCTGATTTTAGTGGCATTTTGGAGCACAAGCAAAAGGTCATCTAGTCATAATTTTAAAAATGTCTAATGAAATGATAAAAAGTAAACAAAATGACCTAGGAAATTAGCTGGCCCTCTTTGACATAATAGTAAATTATTTTTTGGGAAGATAATTAATCAGAGTGCTTCTTTCTGACCACTACTATAGTTACTTTTCCATACATACAGGTTAAACATATAGGTTATGTTTACATGATGCAATTGAAGCAGACTCCCATTAACCCATTACAGTAATTTAGACAGGGTTACTGTGAGTGGGATATGATCAAGGCTGCTCCAGACAAGCAGCCATCTTTGTCTGAATGCAAACTATTGGAAAGATGGTTAGCAAGCTGTGGAAATTGTATAACTACCACCCCCCACCCTCCAATAGTTCAGTACCATTGTGGATGAAATTAGAAACATTTTAACCATTCCCATTCATGTTTCACTCAGGACCAATCTAAAAGCAATCAAGGGTAGTCAGGTTTGGCGTCACAAACTTTGCCCTTCAATGAACATTCTGAATTCTACTTACCTTTTGAAGGTTACTATGGACCTCCAGGGACTCCAGGCACATCTGGGTCATTTGGCTTCAAAGGAGAAGAGGGACAAATAGGTGTAGCTGGAGAAGATGGTCTAAAAGGAATAAGAGGAACCCAGGGCCCAGATGGAAGACCTGGAATATCAGGCTTGGCTGGAGCAAAAGGTATGATAGGAAAACTCAGAGTGGAGATTATAAATTAAGTTACTTAGTCAGATGTGTAATAACCCATGCCTACAATTGTTTTGCCTTGAAGGATATAAAGGTGAACAAGGAGTCATGGGCTTTGTTGGCCAAACAGGAATTTCTGGTGACTTTGGTCCCATAGGACCTAAAGGAGATAGAGGTCCCCCTGGTAAGTAGATTGATTTGGTATTCTAACTTCCACAATTGCTATGTTTAAAGCAACATCGACTCCACAGAGTTTTATCATAGCTTTATCCTTAATGTTTACAGTTTTAATTTTAACAGCATTTTATAATAGTAATAATTTACATACTCGTAAAATTGCAGTGATGTCTCCTTCTCTTTATAATAAGAGAGCACCTATTAGTAATATTTATAGTTGTAAGGAATATAGAACATATTGAATCCTCTGTAGTTCATCAAACCTATTTTACAGGATTGACTTCCCATGAGTCAAGAGGCATTCTTTTCTCTCAGGTGATAGATTCATTAGAGTAGATGGGTGGTAAAACAAGGTAACTGGAATAAAAGTGGAGCAGTTTATGCATATAAACAACTGCTAACAACATGGGATAAATATTTAGTATCATTTGAGTTGGGCAGCTATATGAATTTCTTAATGTATTTATTTAAAAAATTGCATAGGTATTCAACTGGTGCAAGAAGAAAAATATATCTGTAAAATCAATGATTTGCTTGGATTTTTAACTTTTAGGTTTTCAGGGACCTCCAGGTTCCCCCGGATTACCACCTTTACTTCCTAAACTGGTTGCTGAGCAAGGAGCACCAGGTGCCCATGGAAAAATAGGCCCCCACGGCCCTGCAGGTGAAATGGGTCCTCATGGTTACCCAGGAGATCCAGGTAGGAGGTTACTACCAAAAATAATGGTGTTCATGGGTTCTGAAGCTATTTATTTTTCAAATAAAGACCGAATAATACCTATTTCAAAGGGATATTTGAAGCACCTGAAAATATTGAGGCAGATTAAATTGTTATGTATCAATTTGTCAACCACACAAACAAACATTGATACGTTTTTGGTCAGTGACTTTGGCAGATTTATCTGAAAATGCTACAGGGATTTAATGTTTTACTAGTACGTTTCATATCTGACCCTGCTGCACTGACTTTACAAGCACATCTTATAGAGTGCATTATGCAATTTGTCCTTTGTTTAAGGCAATATGGATTCCCACTGTGTTTCCTTGAGAAAAGGTCCAGTTCTTTTTGTGCAGAAATTTAATGTTATTTGGTACAAAATGTAAAGCTGCAACAACACAGCTCCTGTTCTGTCAGAGCCCTCCTGCCCTATAAATTGTCCTGCTTCAGATGAAATCTCCGGATAATTATATTCTCATTCGGAAATGATAATCCACAGTGTGCTGGTCATGAAATTTCTCCTATATTTGATTTTACTGCTTCTGCTGAGGGCACAGTGCTTTAGTTTCCCCTCATAGGATCTTACTAATAGCTTTGCTATACAAAACAGCATGAATTATCTGTGAGCGGCATACACCTTCCATTATTTAAAGATCCTGAATGGATTTAATACTTACTACCATAGCAACTTTGTAATAAAATGTCACAGTCAATTATTCTGTTTAATAACCTTACTTTTAAGGTTTTAGAGGCCCGATAGGTAAACCAGGAGTACAAGGAGGAGGAGGTATAGCTGCATCTCCAGGCTTCAGAGGGGATCAAGGAGGACAAGGACTGCACGGCCCAGCAGGCTTTGAAGGTAAATCCTGAAGTTGTTCTCTTCTTTGCATCTTCTCAGACATTTCATCTAACTGAAGGTTTAATTCTACATCCAATCTGTTCATATATATTTCCCCAGTTAAATAAATGCAGGATTGCAACTGCAGTAGGTCAGTTGAATGGGTGTACATGTGAATGTGAGCCAAAATAATCTAAAGAAAAAAATACAGGTTTTTTTTTAAAGATAAGGCACTTAAGCAACCAATATTTGAAAGATTCACCTAAGAGGGCATAAATTTGGAGTAGACATTCCATGCCTTTCTCAAGCAAGAAGTAATTTAGATGGTGTTTATCTACTTTTTAAAAATATGTTTATTAAAATTGATCTTTAAATAGTGAACTATTGTTCAAAAAATGATATTATAGTCTGATATTTTGCTTCATGTGATCTTATCAGTTTTTTAAATTACTATTATTAAAAGAGTGTTAAAACAAACCTTTCAGATGGAATAGTGAACATGGTAGATCCTACTGAAGACACCTATAGAGGTTGCCTGCTTCTGTATAACAACTTGGTATCTAACCCAACTTTTTGTTGGCATTTTTAATTTTTAAGCATGGTATGCAAATAATATCTAAGGGTTGCAGAAATGAAGAGGATGGTTCATCCCATAGTAGAGCTTCAGCTTTCCCAGATATTCAGGAATATTTATGAGTACCACTGCATGCCCAATGTTGTGAACCCCAAAGACTGCCTGATCATCACAACCCGTGCAAAAAGAGCTGTGCCAACCTGCATTTCCTTCCAACAACCAATTAAAAAATACATATTTTTCCCTCCACAACATCTCTGTATTTGCTGTTATTTTAAGGACACTTCCTTTATCCTTTGGAGAGTAGCACAGAGAGATGACTATGTGATGCCCATGGATATAACATGCTTTGGTCACCAATCTTAGTGCTTAATAACACCTTTCATGGTCTGATCATTTAAATGTATTATTTGAACAAAATACATGAAACAGATATTGGAATGCTACAAAGCACAATGCACAACGTGAGCCTTTTAGCATTTCTAGGAATGCCATAAAAGTCCCATTGGGTGGGAAGGATCTTCTAGGGAAAGGACTTGCTTTCTTGTACAAATGGGAGCTTTGTGACCTCATGCTCTGAGAACTCCAAATGGGAGAAAATGAGCCAGAAAAAGAGACCTTGTTATCTTCAGACTGCACCATATCTTTAGGCATCGCAGAAGTACTTTTTGGTAACTGCTACACAGTGCCAGAATCAGCACAAATAAATTCAGTTGAACAGCTGTGGATTCTTTTTACTTGTACTAGATTTTTCAGCAGTAAATCAAGTCGCCATGATTTTCTTAGACTGTGGGTGGCAATACCTTTAAAAGCAACATCCTGCCTTTATATTTCTCTAGGTGCAGCAGGTGTTCCTGGTACTCCTGGACTACAAGGTATGCCAGGCCGCAGTGTTAACATAGGTTATCTTCTTGTGAAGCACAGCCAATCTACTCAAGAGCCAATGTGTCCAGAGGGCATGAACCAACTATGGAGTGGCTACAGTTTATTGTACTTTGAAGGACAAGACAAAGCACATAACCAGGATCTCGGTAGGCATTTTAGCTGCTTAGTAAATAATACATTGTATTTTTTAAAATATCATTTCAATAAATGAAAAACAAATAGAATAGCTTATTAATTGTCAGATAACTTAATAGAAATTGTGTACCAGGGTTTTACAATGGCATAAACTTATTACAGGCCATTTCAGCAGATCCATGGATTATTATCCTGAAAGAAGAGTATTTCCACCATAGCTGGGCCAATATTAAACATCAGACAGGCAAACAGAGAAAAAGAAACAAATGTAAGAGGTTCCAAAGGTGATAGTGTCCATTCATAACATAGTTCCTGAACATGAGGCAAAAACTCATGCAAGTAATTAAAGACATCTACACCGGTTTGTTTCAGCCTTAAAGTCAGGTCTTCTGGAGGATACTGCTGACTGTCTCAAAATAATGTACCAGCAAAATCCATGCAAATACTGACAACTATTATTAGTGCTATCACTGTCATCACAGCATTACTGTCACAGCAGTACTATCACAGCATTACTGTCATCATACTACTTATGAAACTCTGGAAGTTTTGTAATCCAACCCTCTGCTCCACTGATCCTTCTCTTTGATAGGCTAGACATACCTAGCTCTCTCAACTGTTCATCATATGATTTAGCCTCCAGACCCTTTATCATCTTTGTTGCTCTTCTCTCCACACTTTCTAAGATCTCAGCATCTTTTATGTATTGTGGCGACCAGAACTGCATGCCGTATTCTAAGTGTAGCCTCACTAGTACAGTATAAAGCAGCATTATCACTAAGGATCTTGATACTATTCCTCTGTTCATATAGCACAGGACTGCATTAGCTTTTTCAGCAATTGCAGCATATTGCTGGCTCATTCTTAAGTGGTGATTCACTAGGACTTTTGATCTTTTTCACCTGTTGAGCCAGGTACCATCTATTCTGTACCTATGTGCTTGGTTTTCCCTGCCTAAGTGTAGAACCTTACTGAAAATTGATACTAGAGAAATGGAAAAAAAATATCCTGAGGGTGGAAGCATTCTGGTACTTCGCTAAGTTCTCAAATATATTAACATTTCTCCTTTCCAATCTTTCACAGGGAAGTTTCTGAAATATTTCAGAGCTTCAGAAGTACCTACTAGTTTGGAAGACAGCCTTTATTGTTTTAAACTTCCAGAACAACCTACACCTGGAAACACATTGGTGATTATTCTCTGTGTTTATTCTTGTAGGCCTGGCTGGGTCATGTTTGGCTCGATTCAGCACTATGCCTTTCCTTTACTGCAATCCGGGGGATGTCTGCTACTATGCAAGTCGTAATGATAAATCCTATTGGCTCTCAACCACAGCCTCCCTTCCAATGATGCCTGTGGTAGAAGAAGAAATTAGACCTTATATCAGTCGCTGTTCTGTCTGTGAAGCTCCTGCTCTTGCCATTGCTATTCACAGTCAAGATATTACTATTCCTCACTGTCCTGAAGGATGGCGCAGTTTATGGATTGGGTATTCTTTCCTTATGGTATGTGCTTCTTTTGCCAATTGGGATACAAATTCAGAATGCTTTTAAAATTATATTTATCTCCTGTTTTATGTAAGGTTATTTATTTATTGTGGCTGCCCAACTCACAAAATTGCAAATCTGGCTGGCTAACATGGGATTAAAAGTAAGAACAAAAAGGAACTAACAACAATAGAAACAACCCCCAATAGGTAGATATTTATGGCTCTGATAGGCAGGCCTGTAGCCATTTGTCAGGCCCAAAACCAAGAATAACACTTGATGGTGCTTCCAAGCTGACTTCTTTATTGTTTCACCCCTATAGACGAAATGTTGCCAGACTGAAGACTCTGCTATCTGCAACTATAACATACTCTGTGAACTATTAGGGAGAGCCCGTCTTCACCCTCTTCCTTTCACATATAGCAGCATCTAAAATGAGTTGCCTCTTATTTCCCTTGAATACACCATCTCCCTGCTGGGAATCCACCTCCTCAGTACATTGCACCAATTAATCCTCTTTCATATACATAGGCTAGATTCACAGTTTTCTTTATCATAATTTACAGGTAGTCCTCAACTTACGACCACAATTGAACCCAGAATGTATGTTGCTAAGTAAGAACTTTGTTAAGTGAGTTTTGCCCCATTTTACAACTTTTCTTGCCACATTTATTAAGTGAATTTATTACCTGAGCCAAGGTGGCGCAGTGGTTAGAGTGCAGTACTGCAGGCTACTTCAGCTGACTGCTAGCTGCAGTTCAGCAGATTGAATTTCACTGGCTCAAGATTGACTCAGCCTTCCATCCTTCCAAGATGGGTAAAATGAGGACCCAGATTGTTTGGGGGCAATATGCTAACTCTGTAAACAGCTTAGAGTGGGCTGTAAAAGCACTATGAAGCGGTATATAAGTCTAAGTGCTATTGCTATTGCTATTGCTATTTAAGAGAATCTGGTTTCCCCATTGACTTTGTCAGAAGGTTGCAGAAGGTGGTCACATGGCCCTGGGACACTGCAACTGTCATAAATGTGAGTCAGTTGTCAAGCATCTGAATGTAAATAACATGACCATGGGGATGCTGCAATGATCATGTGAAAAATAGTCATCACTTTTTTCAGTGCTATTGTAACTTTGCAAGGTCACTAAGTGAGCTGTTGTAAGTCGAGGACTACCTGTATTGTCTACAGTTGACCAGGTTCACATAGAACACTTAAGCTCTAACTTAGGGTTTAGGGTCAGGGTTAGAATTGCATGTCATGCTAAATCATGAATTGCACAAATCACTTTTCTCTCTCTTCTTGCTTCCCATTCTATATAGCATTTTACTATAAATGCCCTTTTGTTTTCTTCCACCTGGAGATTTAACCTTTCCCATCTCATCTCAATGATAAACCCTCTTCCAAATGTAACAAGTTGATATTTTTCAAATCTTTGATACCTATGGGTTTAAAAATAGAAAGACTATGGGGCAAATATAAAGTCCATACATTTATTATCCTATTTACCAGTAATTTTCTGTTTATTTTTCTGTATAAACAGAAAAACTTCATCCTTTTAAGAAGTAAAAATATTGGCACAATATCATCAGAGTTCCAAGCATTTAGATTACATTTGAAAAACATACTTTTGCCATATTAATTTATTAAAGCATATATATTAAATATTGAAGGTATGAGCACTTCAATTACATTTATTCATTCAATTTCCATAGCTGCCCATCTCAGCGTTATAGTTGATTATCTTTTTGATCATACAATGGCTTATTTAGATATAATTTCAGACAGCATAATAAATTACACTCTCTACGTTAGACTGCATTACTTTCAGAAAACGAAGTCTGACAGGAGGAAAAGAGCTGCTTAGAATGGGTCATATATAGAGGGTCTCTGAACAGATCTCTGTATTTTCCCACATTGATTTTCAGTTCATAAATCTAGTGCATTAAGCTCCTGTTCAACACCAGTCAGATAAACAAGTGAAATTATAATGGCCATTACAGACAATAGTTTCTCTGTGTTTTAACTCTGAAATGGTAGATGTTAAAAGAAATAGTATTAGTGGACAATACTGGGCATATGGAACCTTTGCTACCCCACACTTGATTTCTCTGAGATGAAAGCTAACATATGAAAAGTCTCTCATTTTTATGATCACCACTACCTGTAATGTACTTTTCTATTATATTTGAATTGTTGTTATCTGGTTTCTTCTAGCACACTGCAGCTGGTGCTGAAGGAGGAGGGCAGTCACTGGTTTCTCCAGGTAGCTGCCTGGAAGACTTCAGAGCCACACCATTCATTGAATGCAATGGTGCTCGGGGGACCTGTCACTACTTTGCAAACAAATACAGTTTTTGGCTTACCACCATTGATCATCAATTTCAACACTCACCTTCTTCAGATACTCTCAAGGCTGGACTCATTCGAACACATATAAGCAGATGCCAAGTGTGTATGAAAAATTTGTAAGGTGAACCCCCCTCCAAAAAAGAAGTCACTTCAAAGTGGCATGGATTAGATTTTGTTGGTGCTTATTTAACTTATTACCTCATCATTTGAACACCATTGTTATCTGGAAGAACAAACACTACAAGTACATATAACCAAACAATTGTTCAGCCTTTGTTCATGTAATTGAGAGTTTGCTTTTACATGCTGCAAATAATACAGTCTGTTATGGGAATAAAACAATAGACAAAGTTTCATTATTAAATACACTTGCTGTCATTTAAGTCCAATTTACTGTCAAATGATATTTATCCTTTTTCCATGTATTACTGAACACTACTAACTCTTAGTCATTGAGTATTAAATAGACATTTAAACACAAATGCAAACTATGTTAGAATTTAGGATTTAAAACTATTTAGCAAACACATATTGTTAAAATGCAAATGCCATTTCAACATCCTCAAAACAGTCAAAAATAAGCTGCATGCTTGCTGTATGCTAAAATAAGTCCTGTTTTAGCTGAGGTCTTTGGATATAAATCCAACAGAACTACATTTTTTTATGACTGAAGGAAACATGCATGGAATATACTTTTGTTATATTTCAAGGCCTTTATTTTTATACAGTGTTACTTTATTAAACATCCTGTTGCTATTAGTGCCTAATTATTTCAAAAGTCTGCAGAGAATGAACAATAGGCTTTATTTGTCACTTGACTTTTTGAATGCAATCTTATATTATTCTATGCAATATCCCCAATGGTTAGACATAGCCCATTAGACCAGAATTCACTTATCTTAATATTACGTTAGTACAGCTTTGAGATAAACTATGGCCTTTTAGATGTTTATATTCTAGCTGGGTTGATGAGAAATTGTGGTTTGGAATCCACATCTGAAGGTACTTTGCCTATTTAGGCAAATACTACTTTGCCTCATTCTGTTCAATCGTTGGTGGGTGTCACAGAATCTGTCATAATAATCTCATAATTTCAGGAATAGCACAAAAGGAAGGTGTTTAGAAAATTATGCCTTGCAGCTTCTCCAACTGCAATTATAGCTACAGTCAAGAACCACCCACCAGAGAGTACCATTCAGTAAGATTTGTGAGTGTCCATTCTTAGGAATGTGACATTTGTCGTTCTTCCCAGTATAAGGATGATAAGAGAGACTCAATTAGTATCAAATTCTTGGGAGAGAAGTGAGTTACAGAAAAGGCATCTCTGCCCAGAAAGAATTAGGACTGTGCCTGGGAAAGTGAGAAACACACTTTTCTCATAGCAGTGTAATACCAAAGCTGTGATTATGTGCATACTTAACTGTACAAATGAAGCTCGACTGGCTTCAAAGTCAACATAAAATTGTTGAGTAAATCAGTTTCTATCCTCAATTCCTTCACCAATATGGACAAGCAGATGAAAAGGAGGAAGAATCTCAATGCTGCAAGTGGCAACAACCCTCTTGGGCAAGTATAGGGCAGCTGCCCAGGCTAATCTGTAATTGGGCACTTGGGACTTCCCACTGTTCCCTGGAGTGTTTCCTTCCCAAACCAAATCCTGAATAAGAAATGCTCAAATTTCCTTTCACGTTTCTCCTTTGTACTTAGGATCACAGTGTTTTATTTTGTGTGATAAATAAAAGTATCAACTTTTCCTTATTGAATTGGTATGGGTTTTATAAGACATGATTTAAATCCTAAAAAAATAAAAAGAATCCCATGTAAAGAAAAAATCCATATATGAAGTGACTTGAAGAGGACAGGACAAGAGAATCCAGGGAGTTCTTATTTAAAAAGCCCTGGCATTTCCAACATCATTGTCTAGTAAACAATGCACAGCACAGAGGTTGCATTGGAAATGTGCATATCTAAAGCATTACCCTTAGATGCAGAGTATGTAATCGCACTTTGAAATCAATTTAAATTCTTCATATTTAAGGAAATTCTGTTGATCTATTTCTTACATATCTGATAAAGACTGAAAAAGTTTCAGAATTAGAAGAGCACTATGTGGATTTAGAGGCCCAATTATTTTTTATGGATTTCCAGGCCATGTCTTTCAGTTTCCTCCCAATTCTCATTTACTATTAAAATCTATTTCCTCCAAGGATGAGCTCAGCACTGTTATTTCCTGCCAGAACTCAGTCCCAAAATAAATACCATAATAATGTACCATATTTGGGATTCAGAGACAAAATATAAAATCCAGGCATATTTTAGCCCATAATCTCTAGTTTTATCAAATATTGTCACAAAAGTAATTAGTATATTTTATTGCTAATATAAATAGTCTAAAAAATAGGTAGAGGTAAAGAGCTGTTTTGTGTCAATTGATTGTTTGATTACCCTCATATTAATTTTTTTCACATCCAGAAAATGTGGAGATAACTGCAGATCTTTAGAAAAAGTAATCTTCCTAACAAGGAAAAATTCAAGTTGATATTTTTATATAATTCCCCAACAACAGCACTGAAAAATCACTGCTATCACTGATACATTGTTAGATTGAAGCTAATAGTACAATTATAAATACCACCAATTCACCACTGACTTCAGATCAACCTAAAACTGCAAACTACTTTGTGAAATCCTTTAGGGGCATTTTGTTATAGGAGAAATGGGAATACATTTTCTGCCTAACAACAAATGTTTGGGTTATATTGATAGTGACTATATTGATAGTGACTCAATCCCATTCTATTGATCCGACTTTCCTTTTTGGTCTAGCTCCGGTAGCCCACAACCATGTAATTAATGAGGAGGGAGAAAAGGGAAGAATTAGTTTGCTACAATTCTTTATTTTGCTGAAAAAATATGGTGTGAAATGGCTGATCAACATCTACCTCCTTCCTGAAATCTATTTCTTCATTTATAAATTCCTCTTTATTACATAGTGAATGCCACATATCAAAAGATTCTTGTCAAAACAAATGCTAAAGGTTCATGTATAAAACAGCATACAGTATCATAAATTTAATGTGGAGAGGGCCAAAAAAAATCACAATGGGCTTTAAAAGCTTTCAATAATTGACTCCAAGCTCCCCTTCACTGAAGTTTTTTTCTCATTACATCATTTAATTGTTACAAAAATCCATTCTTATAGAAGATGCAGTTTGTCTGGTTGGCCTTGTTATTTTTGCATTGTCTTCATTCAACATTTCTTTTTGCAGTATTGTAACACTTTTGCACTGTTGTAACATTGCATTGTCCTTCAATTGGTGTAAAATGCATTCAGAGTTATCTGCAGCATGCAGTGTGTGTGTTTTTAACAATCTTGCAGTTATTTAAGTCTACTGTTTGTGGCAAGCCTTCAGCTTTTTGTTGCAAAATTACTGGTACTACCATTTCAAATACAGTTTCAAAAAGATGGTCCACATTATAACCAGTTTTCGCACTAGTTTCAAAACACATTTTTTCTGCTGCTGGAGCATTTGCCTCATCCAACATTTTATACTTGAGGATTTTCCTATAAAATGCTGCAGCATCATTCACATGGACTTGTTTTTTCATCTTTGTAGAAATGGAACTGTTGGAGGGCTTCTCAAACTGATGTTTGCCTTCTGATTCTGGCAAAGAGGCACATGCATCTGTCAGGTCAACTTTGTTCCCAGCAATAACAAAGAGACAATCTGGGCTGGCGGAATCTGTTAATGCCAAGAACCTATCCTCAAGTTCCACCATGCTCTGTAAGTTAGTTACATCATATGTGAGAATAACAGCTGCTGCTCCTCGGCAGTACATGGACCCAAGGCCGTGGAACTGCTCACGACCTGGAAGAAAAAAACACAATACTGAAAGATGATTAGGGGACTGGAGGCTAAAGCATATGAAGAATGGCTGCAGGAACTGGGTATGTCTAGTCTAATGAAAAGAAAGACTAGGGATGACATGATAACAATGTTCCAATATCTCAGGGGTTGCCACAAAGAAGAGGGGAGCAACCTATTTTCCAAAGTACCATAAAGCGAGACAAGCAACGGGTGGAAACTAATCAAGGAGAAAAGCAACTTGGAATTAAGGAGAAATTTCTTGAACAATTGATCAGTGAATGGAAGGGCTTGCTTTCAGAAGCTGTGGGTGCTCCATCACTGGAGGTTTTTAAGAAGAGAACGGACAGCCTTTGTCCAGAATGGTATAGGGTCTCCTACTTGTGGCAAAGGGTTGGACTAGAACAGGGGTTTCCAACCTTGGCAACTTTAAGACTTGTGGATTTCAACTCCCAGAATTCCTCGGCCAGCTTTGCTGGACTAGAAGACCTCCAAGGTCTCTTCCAACTCTGTTTTCTGTTAAGTAAAGAATACTGGCTTGACAATAAAAATAGTTTAAATATAAATATAAATTTCCAAATTTTTCCAACAGTTTTGTACTTTTCCAAGAACTCAAAACTCACACCAAGCAGACCATGAATTCATCTTTGAATTGGACAGACTTCAGTAATGCAGTAATGCAAATCTCTCCCGTCATATTGGCCAGGAAGATAAGGAAACTTTGTCTACCACATCACCCTAATACATAACTCCCATTTCATAATAAATGTTTAAAATCCTGCATATAGTCCTTTCACTGACGCAATAGCGCCAAAGCTTCTTTTGGAAAAGCTGCTTAAGTTATGCCAGAAGCCCAAAAAACTCTTGGATGTTCCCAAATAGCTGAAATGTAGGGCCTACACCGAAACAGGAGCCAGGCGCTGGAGTGGAAACCCTTCCAAAGAACTGAGCGGGCGCGGTGCCGGAAAGGCAGGCAACCGGGTCGAGTCGGCCGCTCAGCTCCCGTGGGCCCCGCGGAAGGGCTCCTCCGACCGCAAACGCTGACTTCCCACAGCGGAGCGAGTATGCGCGGCTAAGCAAGAAGCGGTGGGCGTGTCGGGCTGCTTTCCCGAAGTTGGCAAAGTTAGCCGAGCGCGGTGTGGCGCCTCTTGCCCCGCGCACGCTCCGCTCGGCCTCGGAGGCGCAAGTGGGAGAGCCCCCCACCCCACCCCGCCGCCGGAAAAAAACAAACAAACTTGCCGACGTCCCCCCGTCCCCCTTCACCTGCCGTGTCCCAAACCGAGATGTTGTGGGGCCCCCACTGTTTGAGGTAGAAGGCGCCCCCGACGGTGCTAACGGTGTCCTGGAAGCGCCGCTCCATGTAGCGGTGGAGCAGCGACGTCTTGCCCACGTTCATGTCGCCCAGCAGCACCACCTTTCCGTCGGGCTTCATGTTGTCCCGCCGGGCGTGATGGCGCAGCCTTCCCCGTCCTCCTGGCGCTCCTGGAGTTCCTCGGAGAAGAGAGGCGGAGTTGCGCTTTTGCTCTCCGCCGAGGGCGGAGGTGAAGAAGGGAAAGGGAGGGCGCAGGACGATCGGCGGCGAAAGCCCTGTAGGGAGAGCTGGACGCTCGCAGGCGCTCTGACCTGCGGGGGCCGCGCTTGCCTTCTTCTCTCGGGAACGCGGCTTAAGCAATTAACGCTGACGAAGATGGCTCGGCCATGGTTTGCTTAATCGTGATTTATTGACTAAACCGCAGTAGAACTGTGGATGGCAAAGGACAGGGACTGGGTTCCTAGCATAGCACAGCTGTCAAAACCGAACTAGCCCCATTATGATAATACTCTATTTTAGAATGTACTTATGTATTAAGTTTAAAGGTGTGACAGAATATCTCAAAATCGTATTAATGGAGAAATAGGAACTAAAATAAGTAGCTCACACACAAAGCTGCAATATAAATTGCCCTATTTCGTTTGATTTCTTTGATCCATTACATTCCCTTATAAAATCCATTTATCTCTCACAACACTTTCTCTGATTCTAATGGAACTCACACCAGTTTTTCCCATCGGAGAGCTCTCCTTAGCGTAACTTGTTTCTGGGGAGTAAGCCACACACAATATAAATGGTTTTACTTTTGAGTAAATATCCATAGGATTGTTATACCATGAAAGAGCAACAGTATAAGAAAAACTGAATCATTAAGTGAAAAATGAGATACAGTATATAGGTAATCTTCGATTTATGGCCATAATTGAGCCTGCAATTTTGGTGGGACTGATTTTACTACTGATTACCATGTGACTGATTGTATGTTGTATGTTGAACCCTTATGAAGGGACCCATGCAAAATGTTTCTTTTACAAGAAAGCACTTATATAACAAGATGTCTCTCTTTTCTTCCTATGGAATGTGCTTATTTGGCCTATGTGGACTGTGGAAAAAAGCCTGAAATAGCTCCAATGGAAGTCAAGCAAAAAAAAAAATCAGAATCTTAGCTTGTGTTTGTATAATATTGAGGTTATGGAGAGTAGACATGACTTAGTGACTGAACAACATGTAAGGCTGGGAGACCATTCAGATGGTCACTCATGCCTTGGTGACCATATGATTATTGCATGTATAGTACATGGGCTGCCCTTGAAGACCGCCCAGAAGCTAAACTGGTTCTAAGCGGAAAGCTAAGCATGGGTCCCTTTCAGTGTGTCCATGTATGACCACTGCTGTGCAAGCTGCACTGGCTGCCAATCGACTTCTGAGTGCAATTCAAAGTGGTGGTTGTTACCTATAAAGCCCTGTCTGGCAGAGGGCTTGAATATCTGAGGGACCACCACCTTCCAGTAATTTCTGTCCACCCAGTACACTCGGGCAGAATGGGTGTACTCCAAGTCCCCACCATCATATATAGTCATCTTGTGGAACCAAGCAAGTGTGCGCCTTCTGTACACCAGCCCCTATCCACCCAGAGATCAAAACTGCACCTTCTCCAGAAAGCTCTGAAAACTTGGCTCTAGTCCCAGGCCTATTAATCTTTGTCTAGGGCTTTTGTTTTGTTTGATTTTTGTTGTCTGTAAGATTATTTCAGTCTGGGCTGTCTATTTGGTTTAATGTTTTTATCTATTTTAATGTTTTTTCTAGCTTTTCTACGCTGTCCAGAATAACCAGCTTAGATGATAATTAACCCAGTTATAATTCCATATAGTTGGATCTGGCTGTGCACAAATATAATAGCTAAGGGTTACTACTAGTTTAAGAAATTCAAAGCCCCTACCTACCTACATCAATCCTGCCCCTATCAAAATAATAGATAACATCCACCTTCCCTTAATCTCTCAGTTGAGAGATGTTACTGTTATGACCCTGTGCAAGCAGTTTTTACATGACCTCTAGAGGGGGAGGAGGAAGAAATGTCTCTATTTTCATAGTGTGTAACCTGCCCAGTGCCCTATGAGCCATTTCATTGACAGTAAGGACTAGGTTTTATGATATCACTATTCTCTTCTCCATCAGTCAAGTTAATAGCAATAGGCATAGAGCTGAATTTATTCAGCTGTATCCTATAAGATGGCTGAGAGGAGTTTTTCTGGTGACACTGGGGTAAATAAGATTTATTTTTGAAAGTCCAGAAAGAAAAAGAGGGAAGGCTATTGAAGGACTGTAATTCAGAAACTATAAAAGAAAGTAATGCTCTTAATAATTGTGTAACCATTTTTTTACTACCTTGGTAAATTCTTGGAAAAATGATAAGATACTCCAAGGCAATGCATTTACCACCCAGTATCAGTGGCTAGGGTGCAGGAGGAGGGCTGCTATTGCCTTCAATTCTTGTTGCAGGTTTCATACACGGTCAGCAACTATGCAGAGTTATGAGTTGATCCAGTGCTTGATCCAGTGCAACTCATCTTACCCTGTTGTGAAATTTAGTCCTCATTCACAATAATCATGTACACATCATGTATGTGAAGCCTGTTTCCTTTTGGGGAAAAGAAGGAAGCCAAGTATAGTAGGAACACAGCCGTTCTTGTCTCTCCTTGTCATCTGACCACATCGCACACCCCATTGCATACTGAGTGAAGCTTTCTTCCTTTTTCTTTCAGCATAAAGCAAAATTAGTTGCTAAAGCAGAGGTCTTCAAACTTGGCAGCTTTAAGACTTGTGGACTTCAACTCCCAGAATTCTCCAGCCAGCATAGC
>JANHFM010007370.1:19021-29820 GCA_032468115.1 Grayia smithii | reverse complement strand
AACCTTATACTAAAAGAAGGATTAAAAGAAGGATTAGATTTCACTTACTTTCTGAAATGTCCAAATGACAAAGAAGTATCTTTGATTTTTCTTTAAGTTTAAAAAGTTTACAGGGTGTTTAAGGCCTCTTCTTTGGGCGATTCCTAAAGTGACACCGTATCATACAACAGTAGGTACAGCAGTCACATATCCAATTCTACAGAAGTGTTGAAAACAGCCTGGCACTGAAATAGGCTGAGTTTATTTTTTTTAAAAAAAAGGACTGTCTTTTGTTTTTGTTTTATTCGTTTTGGTGTTTTTTTTTCTTTTTTGAAGAAGTACAAACACTAGTTGCGTTTTGTCCTAGCAAGCATTTACCCTACTTTAGATCTGCTGATGTTGAAACCCTGATTCACTCCCTGCAGGACTTATGTATCTTTAACACTGAGATACTTGAGTTGCCATTTCCTGTCACCAAATCAAATCAAGAACCAAATTCTTCCCTCATATTATATCCAGGTTTAATACCCAACTGTCCTAATTCTGACCAAATGTCTGATTACTGAATCAAAGCCCAAAGGCATATTTTTTTTTTTTTTAGTTTTCTCACTCTAGCCTCAGTTTCATTATTCTGCTATGTTGGGATATTACAACCTGTTAATATTCAACCCTTGGTTGTTGGCCATCACCGGAGCTGGTGGTTTTCACAGAGAAGAAAGCAGAAAGACTCACCTGGGATGGTCTCCCCTTCCCAGCTAATTCTCCCCGTCCTCTTCGGACCCTGGCTGGGCTCCCACTTCCCCGGGTCCCGAATAAGCACTGGTTGGCTTGAGTTCTCCCACTCTGGTCTTACCTCCACGCTCCCCAAGGACAAACAAAGTTATTACGGTAATGAATTAGCCTGGCTGCTTACCGCTGCCAGTGGCGAAGGCAATTATCCCACTCTCTGTCCCCAGCCACTGCTCAGTTCCCTCATAAAGGGAGGCTTTGGGGCTGCTTTGTGCTTTGATTGGAAATGAAGAGATTGCTAATTAGGGAATCCCTGCTGGGATCCGGCTGGCAGGAAGAATGGCAAAACGGACAGAGTGTGAGTCCGTTTCAGGGAGGGAGGGAGGGAGAGAGCAGGCAGGAATTTGCATATCTCCGTAAGGTAGTGCATCCACACAAGCCACCCTATACAATAAGGGAGACCATTGTATTGGGGTTTTCACCTTTTAAGACAGGCTACTTTGTTGAAAGGGGAGGGCCTATCATTTGGTTAAATCTTGGCCCAAGTCAGTAGCCAAATAGATGCACGTGCAGGCAGAATCGGATTGAATCGCAGTCCTTTGAAATGCACGCTCTATCTTTCTCTCTCTCTCTCTCTGTGTGTGTGTGTGTGTGTGTGTGTGTGTGTGTGTCCCACTGCACCAGATAATATTATTCCAATGTAATTTTTGAAGGGAAGGTTCCAAAGGGCTTACTGTATACATGGTCCTGAAACAAAAATGCCACAATTATCATTTTTCCTTTAGGATGCCTATCCATTCTCCACTCGCATCTTTTCTCAAGGGACAGAAACGGTGCTTAGTTGGGTCCTCATGGAGAGACAGCATTTGGGGGAGGGTGTCTTGCTGCAGGGAAGAGGGTGTTGCATGGCTGAAACCATGCACGCTTCCCCTCCTCCTTTCTCCCCCTCTCTCATTTTTATGTAAGTAGATATGTGTTCCAATCCTGGAATAAGAAATTGCAAAAGTAAAAAGGAAATAGGTCAAGATTGGGCTGTTTAATCTGCCAGTTGTGTGTAGATTCTAATTTCCCTCTTTCAAAACAGGACACCTTTTCTACTTTTGTTCCTTGTTGGATTTCAGATCTTGCAAAAAACAAAAGAAGCAGCCAAAAAATTGATGATGATGTTGTTATCACTATCACGTCCAATAATTATTCAGAAAGGATTGCAGGTTCTCCATTGCAATTATCAAGATCATTCTTGATAAGATAAGATTGTCACAGATGCCATTTGAATGATAGGAAATTCCTGAATCAAATGCGTAAGATGCAGAAAACCCGGAGGACTGTTTGTCTCACTTAAGAACCAACTGTGCACCACACAGCTGAAGGGAGAGAGGGAGGGACGGAGGCAGGGAAAATGCTTGTATTGCTCTTATTTTCCATTTGATCTGTATGCCCTCCGAACAATAAAATTGGAGAAGGCCAAGAAAATCAGCAATACATCATTTACCCTGGATTCCACTGCAGTATTAAACACTGGTATGTGAGTGGGTGCAATTACTACTTTCTTTCATGAGATTAACTGTGCTGCAAATCACCCTTGTCCAGACTGCGGCTCTCTAGCTATGTAGTATCAACTCACATAATCCTCAGCAACCATGGCTTTCTCCAGAAGACTACAAAAAGTGAACTAATTGAACACTGAAAACGTGTCTTTTACTGTAACAATTTTATACCATAAACAATTTCATATAATTTGCTTCTTCTAGTCCTGGAAAACTAAATACTTCCAAATTCACTGAATCACCATGTGTTTCACTAGTTCTACCTATTATTACAATCTCTTGTCTAGTACAGAAGATCATGTATTTTTACATAACTTCCATACCCTGAAACATTTGAGATTTTTTCCCCCAAATGTTGCTACTTCCGGAGTTACTCTGAGATGAGCACTCAAAGAACAATGTATAGCTAACATTCTAATTATGATTACTATTGTTGTATGAAAGATTAATTTCTTTGCAAACTTTGAGGCAAAAGTCCAGTTTACTTTAATTAATCTGGTCTATTTCTAAAGATTTGCACAGCTGAAAAAAAAAACACCATCCAATCATCAAGACAAAATATGAGGGCAATTCCTACTATGTAGACACCATTTTTTTATTTTTTTATTTATAATTTAATTTATATGCCACCCTTCTCCTGAAGGACTTGGGGCGGCTCACAAAAGTTAAAAGCAACAATAATTAAACAATAATTTAACAATAATTAAAATTAAAATTCCTATTAAAACAATATTAAAGGTAGATAAAATTACATTAAAACCCGATCACATCAGCCGATCTGGTGGAACAGCCACATCTTCAGGTCCCAGAGGAAGGAGCGGAGGTCAGGAGTGGTCTGGAAGTTGGCGGGTAACCCATTCCAGAGGGTTGGTGTGACCACAGAGAACGCCCTTGCCCTGGGCGCCACCACCAACATTGTCTGGCCAATGGCACCCTGAGGAGGGCAGCCCTGTGTGAGCATGCAGGGTGGTGGGATGAAGGCAGCAGGTGGTCCTGCAAGTACCCTGGGCCAATGCCATCTAGGGCTTTATAGGTAAGTACCAGCACCTTGAAGCGGCTGGCCTCATGTCCTTTGGTCCCTGAGAGGATGTGATAATGGCACTCTTTCTTCCAAGTAAAAGCCTGTACTGCTCAAGGAGATCAAGTCATTTAGGAAACTAAAGCAGAGCCTGATTATTTTCAATGCTGACCACAGCACGTAGAATTAACATCATGAGACAGTTGTTTCACTCTCCATATGTAGAGTCTGGATTACTGATGGTGCAAGTGTCTAATACAGATGCCATTTATTTAAGCATTGGAGTTATGCTATTACAGATACATAATTGTTTATTCATTTATGCCATTTCTCCAGTCCCAATCACAATACAGCGAATACAGGGCAAACTACCGTATATGAATAGAGAGAAAGCAGCACTTATTTCTAACATTGGAGATATTATCTAGTATGATAACCAAACATCTACAAGCAAACAACCAAGCTCAGAGAACATCAAGGACTCCACAATAGGACAGCGCAGATCACATAGATAACTACTGACTTCCTAAACAAAGTTAAGCTAAGCTTTAAATCTGGTGTGCTGAACAAAACATATAGTAATGGCTGGGTTCTCGTATAATATTCATCCATAATAATAAATTTGTACATCACATTAAATCCAAAAGCATGCAAGACATATTGTGGCTTAGTATTATGTTTGAGCAAATCATTGTAGTTGACCAATTCCCACAATAAGCTTCTGTCCAAGCTCTGTTTATCACTTAAATGGTTAGCAGGGAGGCACAGAAAGCTCAGAGATTGAAGTAGACTGGTTGCAGTTTATCTAAAAGAAAGAGCAAGATCATTTTGCATAATTTATTTTTCATAAATCCATGCCGATTCCTGCCATGTAAATGTAGTATTTTCTAAATTGGCGACCCACAACCTTTGGGGCACCAGGGACTGGCTTCATGGAGATTTTTCTGCAGACTGGGGTGGTGGGGCGTAGTTTCGTGTGTAGTTTCATGTGCTGCTTGCATACCATGGATGGGGCTTCGCTTGTTTGTGTGGCCTGGTTTCTGGCATGCTGCAGCCTGGTGCTGGCCCATAAAACGGGGGTTGCGGACCCCTGTTCTAAATATGCTTAATAATGGTCCAGTGCTGAGGTCAAGCTAAATGTAGTTAGCCTGGACTCCTCCTTTCTCCCATTTTTGAAGATAGTTGTTATTCAATCTTATGTTCATTCTCCATGACTCCTCAAAGTTCACAAAGAGACTCCAAGATGTCCCAAAGATGCTTTTTCAAAAGGCAACTGGACTTTCTGCATTTTTCCTTGAAGATGTTTTACTTCTCATCCAAGAACCTTCTTCAGTTCTCTCAAGCAAAGTCAACAGGGGAAGCCAGATTTGCTTAATGACTGCATGATTCACTCAACAACTGTAGTAATCCACTTAACTGTAGCAAAAAGTCATAACACAGGGGCACAACTCACTTAACTGCCTTGTTTAGCAACAGAAATTTTGGGCTCAGTTGTGCTTGTAAGTCAAGGGCTCCTACAGTCTTCAGACAACACAATGGCCAGATTCTTGATCTGTTTTGGTTTTGTGTGTCTACCACTAGTTCTGACTATGTGCAACTCAGACAATCTTGACAGACTGCTACCCCCTGGTATATGGTTCTTAGCAAGTTTCCACATCTGTTTTACTAGACTGAATAGAGACCATCTGACCTTGGCTGAACTTGTAATTAAAAATTCAATGACTTGACTTTGTGACTCCACAGATCATAGAATTGCAAGATTGGAAGAAGCCATTTAGGACACAAAGTGCAGGATGCAAATTAAAGCATCCATGACAGATGGCTGTTTAATCCTTGCTTGAATACATACAGTGAATTGGAGCCCATTGCATGTTTGATTGGTTCCACTGTCAAAATTATTTTTTCTCAACATTCAGTTCGAATCTTTTTTTCTTGTAACTTAAATCCTGCATTTTGTGTGTCCCTCCCCCCCATGAAACAATAGAGAAAAGGTCCTGACCTTTTTCAGTGTAACATTCTTTCAAGTATTTGAAGGATACTATCATAGACATCCATGTCTCTCCCCACCCCAAGAGCTAAACATATCCAGTTCCTTCAGTTTTTCAGGAGTTAGCTTCAAGTCCCCAGATCATATGCACTGCTATTTCAAAAGTTCTTCCAGTTTGATCTTTTCTAAAATGAAGTACCCCAAACTGAACACAAAGGATCTGAACAAAATAGAATGGAACTATTATGTAAAAATAACATCTTTTCACTTGAATACCTAAATAAGCCATCCAAGATTAATCTCCATTGTGCAAAAGCACCACAAATGAAAATGCATCTGACCATTTTTAGATTTCCAATGTAACATTTTACTTTTTAAGGAAAACACAGAGTCGAAATTATATTCTTTTTAAAAAGGACACGTATTATCTGTTGTCTGTTTGGTAAATATGCTATTATACAAGTGACTACCTGTATAATGATGTGTTTCAAGCAAGCAAGCATTAGAAAACAAGGAAATATTCATGCTGTTACCTCTAACAAACTTGACTGCCAAATTTTTAAAAAGAAAAAGATTAATCAGCTGACGTTAAAAACCATGTTAAGCAACACTGAATCAAAACTGGCAATTTAGTATAATTCATCAGAAATTGCTAAGTCTAATCTAACCATTAGCCAGAAACTATTAATATATTTCAATACAAATGAAATAACACCTTGCAACAACATGGGACAATTACTGAACAAAGTCCATGTCAATTCCAAGAAACAAGCACATATTTGAGAATAGCAATTTCCCTTTCTGTTGGTAGTTTAACAGCCAAAGATTCAATATAAGCAGTGTCTTTGCAAGTGGCTAGTAGGAGAATTTTTATTGCTATATTTCACTCTATTATAAGGCTGGAAAAGAAACCCTACTCATATCTGCCCATTAGTAATAAAAGGATGCTGTAGCCAAATAAAACTAAGCAAAGCTACTACAATAGTTACACAAGGGAGACCTTGGTTTTGTGGAATATCTGACAATTCTCAACCTAGGACCAGTTTACTTAGCAACCTTTCAAAGTTACAACTGATCTCCCCAGGGCTACAACCAGATTCACAGTTCTGGTAGATGTTCCTCTCACACTCACATGACTGCATTTTGAGCTCAGCAACAAGCCCACATTTATACCCTTCTGCAGCATCTGCAATCTCATGTTTGTGATTAATGATGTTTTATGCTGGAAACCAGCATTTAGTTCTGGGATCATGTGATCTCAATTTGCGATCTACCCAGAGGGTTTCTGAAGTCAATAACGGAAGCCGGATTTGCTGAATGACTGCAGTGACTCACTTGTCTCCTGCTTGAACAGGGGGTTGGACTATAAGACCTCCAAGGTCCCTTCCAGCTCTATTCTGATTGATTGATTGGATTGATTGATTTGCTTTTCATCTCCTTCAGCTACTCTGTGAATGGGGGTGGGGGGGAGGAACAGGATCCACAAAAGGCAGAGAGGTACTTTTCAAATATTTAAAATAAAATTCTCAATATTTAGATATGGAACATTTCAAGAATCACAAATGTCATAGACTACTATCACACCTAAAATGAAAGCAAATTTTAATTCCTTTTTCAGTACAAAGTATCTCACAAGGAGAAACGTCGTATTTGCAAGAAAAAAAGATCTGTTTTTCCACTGCCATGGCCAGTTTGGTTCAAAGTTAGCAGCAGTTAATCTGTCTGTTTTAAACAAATGCTTTGAAATTCCATAAAGTTTGGTATATATTTAATTTCAAAGACCAAAGTAACAAAAAGGCTAAGTATCACTTTCCCCCTGCCAGAAAGCACTCTTATGTATACAATTTACAAGGAAACTGTTATCCAGTCTGTTAACCTTATATATAGCTGAACTACTCTTTTGCTTCTTGATCATAAATTTATGGGGACTTTGAAAAGTATCTCTGAGTTGTTAAATAAATACGAGGAGTTACTTAGTATTAGTCACAAATAGATGAAAGTTACCATCCTCCAAGGGAAAATGAAAAAAAAAAAAACCTAGCTGCACACTTACAGGGCAACCCAGAATAAGGTACCTATCTTGTCAGATCAACTGTATTACACTTGCCTTTCTGACACATGAAATGAACTGTGCTGAAAATATGGAAACTGTTACCATCATATGAACACTAATAACCAGCATGTCCACCAGATGGTACTTTTCATGACAGAATAATGGAGAAGGGAAGGAGTCTTAACACTTGATATCATTTGGTGTTCTTATTCCCGTCTAGACCTCAGCAACTTCCTTATGGTTCTCTGATATCCTACAGCATATGCAGCATTAAATCAAGTGTGGAGAATGAAAAAGTACGGAAGCTGAAGCAAAAGTGCTTTTACTAAAGGCAACTAACTGGACTTTATTTTTTTTTTCTTGAAGATGTTTCGCTTCTCATCCAAGAAGCTTCTTTAGCTTTAGCCTGGATGACTAAGAATATCTATAAGGTAGCTGAAGCTATTGGAGATAAAACCAGTTCATATGCAAATATATGGTGAATCCATGACATACTGTATACTATTAAATTTAAAGTAAGGCCTATGGTCTGTTTAACAGATTTAGGAACAATTAAAACTGTACCACTTGCACAATGACTAAATGGGAAAAAAAATCAATATTGGTTCTATATTAGACAGCAGATGTAAGGGAAAAAATGGTCCCACTGACCATCCTATTGAAGGCTAAATTTCAAAATGGTCAAAATGTTAGCTTCTCAGTCTCCTGGAGGGTTTTAATCTGCCTTCTAGGTAAGGATTCTGAGGTGGTTCAGGAGTTTTTGGCAATCATGGGCTTGATCCAACTTTTTGGGGAACAACTCACATCTGTGTCACATTTTTTCCTCTCTAGCAATATGATCTGGAGTTGTGGGATATTTATTTACATCCTGCATTTATTATTTTTATAAATAACTCAAAATGGCAAACATACTAATACTTCTTCCTCCTCCTATTTTTCTTACAATAACTCTGTGAGCTGAGTTGGGCTGACAGAGAATGACTGTCCCACTTAGCTAGCTTTCATGGCTAAGATAACATCAGAACTAGGGGTGGGTTCTACTTACCTTTACTACTGGTTCTAAAGGTGCATGTGCTTTAGGCGTGGTCGGAGCGTGCGGAGTGTGCGTCTGGCGCGTGCTTCGCACACGCCGGATGGGTGCTCCCGTGCAGCTTTTTTTTTGACAAAAACCTCAAAAAAAAGCTTCCTGCGCATGTGTGCAAGCGCGCTTCGCACAGGGACCGGTAGGTACAGGTGCATGGGGGGGGCAGCGGGTCCAGGACGCGTAGAACCGGTTCGGTGACATCACAGCATCACCGCTACCTATTCGTGCGAACCGGACCAAACCGGGAGCAACCCACCACTGATCAGAACTCAGTTTCCTGGTTTCTAGCTTGTGCCTTAACTACTAGAACCAAACTGGCTCTCAACATTATTACGAATCCCCTGCCATAGTCAGATCACTGTTAACCCTTGTATTCTCTCAGCTCTATTCGTTGCAGGGTAAAATAAATTTGTTACAGAGTAAAATAACTAGCCAGGTTTTGTTCAGTCTTCAACCTCCCTTTCTGATTTGATTTACAGCTCCAGAGAACCCTAAAGGAAGCAGATTGACTGGATCACTTCTAATTGGATTTTAGACCAGGCTACAGGAGTGAGATAACATCAATAGCATTTGTAAATGACCTCTGGCAAGATTGAGATGAGGGCAGTGCATCACTCTTATCCCTTCTTGATATCTCACCAGCTTTCAGTACTATCAATTATAATGAATGGAAACCCAAATAGTCTACCATTTAAAAAAAAAGCCAGCACTTGCTTTTATGCTCTTTGATTAAGAAAAAAAAGTAATTTGCTTTTATAATCCTGCACATGTTTGGATTATTCAAAAACTAACATAAAAGTCTAAGCTATCCAGCCACTAATCTCCCAAATAAATTTATGGAAGTGTAAAAGTGTCCCAGGTTCTAAATGAAAAAGAATAAGTGATTTTACTTAGATTCCTGCTATTCTCTGAAGAGCACTTTCCATTCCCTATTCAGCTTTGTTAGGATGCTGCATTCTGGGTGACTATGGCAGCAAAGTGAGCCGCAGGATGAGAATCTATCCATCACCCAGCTCAGAATCAACAGGGGTGCTTTTTGAAGCCACTGCAGAAGGTTTTCATTTATTATGCATCAATTGTGGCTGTGGATAAGAGATAACAGACTAAGAGGATTTAACCTAAAAATAACTTTTGAAAATAGATGTAGATATGAGATAAAAACTAAACACGTATCTGTAAACATAAAAGAACGAATTGGAAACTCTATAAACCACAAGAGTTGCAATCCACTGAAATGACAAATTCATATGAGCTACAACATACATATAATGTTTTTTTTTTCAGGAGTTCCTATGCCAGACTAGATTTTAAAAATAGCTACTGTATTGTTCTCTGGGGCCTTTTTTTCTTTTTCTTTTGGAAATATCCAATGGTCTTCTGGATTACATGATCTTTGTCTAGTTAGTATATTATCCCATTTCATTTTTGTCTATCCTTTCCATCATAAAATGGTGCTCTAAGGGGTTAACAGTAAAACACTAGATGAAATAAAAACTATAATTAAAAACTTAAGAACAATTTACTGAAATACATCAATATGGTTATAAACTGTAATATAATCTATAATTTAGGATCTTTCAGCAATTATCTCATTAGCACATTGGAGTAGTCCAATGTAGTGTTTGTTATATTATTATAATACAATTAAGAGAGGGCAAAATACTGAACTATACACAACAAATGACCATAGACTTTTTCCAGAGCTCCTTATACAAGCTGCAAGGAGAAAGAAAAGAACATCTGCGGGATTATAAAATGATTTCACTTTGGCAATGAGGTGAGACAAATCAGCTTGCCATGTAAATAACAATTTGCTGAGTGTTTTGTGGTAAGCAAGAATTTCACCCAGGAAATCACCTGTGTTGTTATTTCACGAATACAGTTATTTCAAGTTTTGGGAACAGTATTCAGGAAGGTATGAGGTCATGAGAAGAAAATAAATTGCATAAATGTGGAGCAGCTGATCAATTGCAGATTTTAATCTTCCATTTTGCTTTTCCTTCACTGTACTATATCTGGTATTTTGCTCTTTAACCATAAATAAATAAAGTCTCCAAAATCAGTGCTTCCACAGGTTCTTCCACTAACTGTTAGGCTTCACACCAGGCACAAACAACTAATCTTGAATCTCCAAACATGCAACCCTACTTTCAGAAACATGCTTTGAAGACTTAAAATGACTACAGGTAGTAGTCCCTGAGATAAGACCACTCGTTCAGTGACAGAGCCAATTTTGCCTTAGGGCAGTGGTCCTCAACCTTTCCAGCTTGGCAGCCTTGCAGAGCATAGGGAAGATAGGGAAGATAGGGAGATAGGGAAGGGGCATTGGTCTTACCTGATACGCTCCTTCTCATAGGTTGGAGACATCAGCCAGGATTGGGTATTGCTCCACTGTTCCTTTA
>JANHFM010007369.1:43864-61403 GCA_032468115.1 Grayia smithii | reverse complement strand
CGCCCAGAGTCCCTCTGGGAGATGGGCGGCATATAAATATAATAAATAAATAAATAAATAAATAAATAAATAAATAAATAAGACAGAAGTTTCAACAAATTTAACTTTCTTATTGTTTTAAGAATCATCAAAGTTACATCTTCCAGAAACATTTACATTAAACGGAATTTGTGCTGAATATAACATATTGAAACCAGAGGATTAGATTAGTATTATACAGTAAAAATAAATGCTGTGTTCAGCTTCATGTTCAATTATTTTTCTTTTTCAGTTTATTCCAGATCGCATATGACTCCAGAAACCATAATCATAATATGCTCAGGTGTATACTCACAAAAGTCCTCCCCCCCTTTCAATTTAATCAAGTTTTCCTTCTGCTGCCTCAAGCACTGATCTGTCTTTTAGATGTTCTCCAGAGCATAGCTGGCTGGAGAATTCTGGGAGTTGAAGTTCATAAGTCTTAAAGCTGCCAAGTTTGAAGACCTCTGATGTAGGGCTTTATTGATATTATCGCCTTCCTCCCTTGGCACTTAGTTAAGGACCTGCACTTTCTCAGAGCACTTAATCCACATAGCACATTTCTTAAAACCGCTTCATACATACTACAAGACATCTGCAAGTCCACCCAACCTCTAGATATCAAATCCTTTCTAGTTTTAGTTGATTAACAAAAATCCTTACTGACCACCTACTGAAAAAAATAATTTATTTTTAAGAAACATAATCCATTATTGCCAATTACAATAATCTACTAATAATGTGGGATACTACCACATCTATATATGTAAGTCTTGACATCCATTGTTCATAAAATCCTAAGGCATAATATTAACTAGGTTATCTTTAATTTTCATACATCAGAACAAACATCTGTTGTGTAAACAAATCAAAGAAAGGACATAATTTTACAGGAATGGGGGCAACAGAATTAGGATATATAGACATAGGACTAGATATACTCACCTTGGATGGTTGTTTCTGGTTCTTTCACCTCAGTCCCTAATGAATGAATGAATGAATGAATGAATGAATGCATGAATGAATGACAGATCATATCCCCATCAAGCATATCAAACTGTTTTCAAGAAAGCAATAAAATGAATTGTCTTTATTTAAAACACCCATAAGGCAAGTGAATTTATTTCCCTTTTTATTAAAATAGTTATGGATTCTTCTATTTCCTTCACTGACAAAAATCAAAGCAATTAGTAATGTGCTATCCACATAAATTTGTGAGTTAGACAATAACTGCCATAATAATGCAGCAATAAAAAGAAAAGCAAGTGTAGTGGATAAAGCTAATTTTTTAAAAATTCAGGACAGTCATAAAAAAAAAGTTAGCCTTGCAAATCAAATGGGGCAAAACTGTCGCAATCTGAAGTTCATAGCTGTAACTATATTATTCATATGGTACTTAGATGGACATTCTCATAAGTAACAGACAGCTATCATGTTTCCCCAAAAATAAAATCCTGTCTTATATTTTTTTGAACCCCAAAATAAGAGTTTGGCCTTATTTTCAAGGAGGTCTTATTATTTTGGGGCATATGGAGCAAGACGGGACTCCTCTTGCTATTTTACCTGATTTCCAGCTCTGCATTTAAATATTTTCAGAAGGAGGCTTATTTTAGCGCATGTGCTCAAAAGCCTGATTGGGCTTATTATCAGGGGATATCTTATTTTCGGGGAAACAGGGTAGTAGGCATTACAATTACTTAATAAATCCTGTTTAAAATCTTGTATTTAAGACATAAGAGAAATGAAGAAATAAACAGCAAAAATTGTGATAGAGATGCTTAATAGTATTCATAAGTACATACCGGTAAGCATTCAATTCCCCCAACAGAGAATGGAGTTAAGAATACAAACCATGTCCAAACCTTATCTCAAATACCTTGTGCTCTGTACAATCTCATCATTTCTTTTATTCTGCTCCCTCCCTGCCTCCTCATTACAATCCCAGTCACCTTTGGGCAATTTGCAGATCCAGTCCAGTTTAATTTCACACTGCAGAGGCACCCACTGCAAGGATGCCAAGTCCAGGGCCACACAGTTACGGATGTCATCATTATCATGATTACTGCGGTCAAAGTTGTGATAAGAAAACTAAAGGCCAAAACCAAATGGGAAGCAGTTAGTTCCAAAGAGATTTGGAGAAAAACTCTCAGATCATGTTCAGCTGCAGGTGCAAAAAGACTCAAATAGGTTGTTCTTGATCCTCTGCCAGCACACTCTTATTTCCTCCTCTCCTGAGTTATGCTTAGTTTTCCAAAGGTTGGAGCATTTTGGGTGAGAAAAATGAAATATCTGCTAATGTTTGTGTTTTAAATTATTGAAGTAGTCTAGTTTTGAAACTATTGACCAAGTCAAAAAATAAACAACTATATGTGAAAGTAGAGCTTGCCTCAGGATGGGCATATCTTAATCCAGTATAATAAATCAAAAGCAGAAACAACTGATAGTGAGAATTCTTCACAGTCAAAAAAAAAGACAATATTCTTGCTGCAAAACCCATATTTTCCCAAACCTTCTTTAGATTTTTTTCATATAAATATTTAATTTGTTTGATGCATTGGAGTACAAAATACAGGATAGAGAGAAAGTTATTTGATTTATTATAAAGTTTATAGGTTTTTCTGTTTTCAGTGTAAATTTTTGACTAATTGGTCGAAGCAGACAAAATTAACGCTATATTAAATGAACTCTAGCTCAATTTGTAATTTTAAAAAAGGTGATTCAATAAATAAACAAACTAATAAATACTGTCTAAATATTTACACTTTTCCATGTATATTCCAAATATGAAATCCACTACTCACTCCAACACCATCACTCCAGCTCCAACTTCCCCCAGCTCTAGGGCTACGGCGATTTAAGCCAATCCAGAACCAATGTTGCTCATGAATGTCAGGTTCCAACTCCCTGGTCATAGCAAAGGGGGAAAGAAAGAGATGATTGCATAGACGAAAAAATCCATTTGACATAATTAAGAGAAGTAGTCTGATTTTGCTTCTGATGCTGAGAAAAATTTGAACAATTCATTTTCTTCTTCATTTCCCCTAATTACTTGCCCAAATTTAAGTTATGTTTTTAGTGAGGTCAATTTGGGTCTTTACAAAATATATAGAAACTCTGGGTAAAATTACCTTATACTCAGCCACTGCATGTATATATTCAGGAGCACAGAGAAATGCACAAATGTATATAAGCCTGTAACTCCAAAGTATACATTTTCTAATTAGTCACAAAATTACTTAAGTACTTAATTTATTCCTCACCCAAAAATCTTGTTGAGGGTATTGGCTACAAAATGTTCTTCCTCATAATCACTCAAGCTCAAGAGCTGTGCTTTTAATTCCTGACAGAACAAATGTGATGTGATCCAATTTTTCTTTTCCTGCAGCTTATCATAGCTGAATACCTGTCCAAAAATTAAGGAGAAAGGGTAATTTTACTAATTTATCCCTGTTATTATCCCAGTATGACTGACTCTGGTTTTTGTTAGAAATGTATGATAGGATATGTCTCACATAAATACTGCACTGGAAAATAAAATCTATCTTGTTAAAGAAGAATGCTCCATTGGAATAATATCCCTTCTCCTGAAGACTCAACAAAGGTAGAATCTGATAAATATGCAAAAGGAGCATCATGTTTTCTCATGACTTGGATAATGTAAATTTCATGCTTTTTATTCTATCTAAAACCTTCAATATTGTTTGGGGTTTGGGTATTTTCTTAGTTAACCAAACCGTATTTACAGTAATGTATGACAGAGCTACAAATCTATTCATTACACCCATTACCTTTCTCCTCAGTTCATAGTCATAAAACATCTTTCTTTCTTTCTTTCTTTCTTTCTTTCTTTCTTTCTTTCTTTCTTTCTTTCTTTCTTTCTTTCTTTCTTTCTTTCTTATCTCATCTCTTAATTTATTCCCTGGTATTCTTTGCTCTTACAGTCAAAGTCACAGTCTTCTACATTTATTTTATTTATTTTTGGTATTATTATATACTATTATAATTTAATGGGTAGTTTACAAACAGTACTAAAATATGGACAGCAATACAGTATGTTACAATGACACAAACAACATGCATTAATCTCCCCCCCCCCAACTTTCTTAAAAAACACTGTTTGAACTAGGTTCTGGAAGACCACCAGATCAAAAGTGGGAAATGTTCCACAATGAAAAAGCATTATCTAAAAGTTTTGCCATTTAACCTCTCTGTAACGAGGACTCCTATGCTGTTTTCTCAGAGAGCATATTCACAAAGGTACCTAAGAACCAAGCAAAATAGCACTTAACTGTACTTAGAAATCAATGGATAATATATGAGAGTTTACAATATAGAATTACAAAGTTGGAAGAAACATTAGAGGTCTTTTAGTCCAACCCCTTGTTCAGGCAGGAGACCTTATAGCAGTGATGGCAAACCTGTTCGGCACCAAGTGCCAAAAAGGGAGCACACGTGCTCAGCACCAAGTGCCAAAAAGGGAGCAGATCGTCATGCATGCATGTGCGCCAAAAACCCAGAAGAGGAACGACCACCACCACCACGCGTGCCAGGTGGCATGGCTCCGCGTGCCACTTTGGGCACCCGTGCCATAGGTTCGCCATCACAGCTTTATAGCATTCCAGACAAATGGCTATCCAATCTCTTCTTAAAAACCTCCATCTAATGGAGCATCCACAACTTCTGGAGGCAAGCAGTTCCACTGATCAATTGTTCTCATTGTCAGGAAATTTCTTCTTAGTCCTAGGTTGGATGGCTCCTTGATAATTTTACATTATTTTCTTGTCCTACCTTCAGGTGCTTTAAGTTGACCTCCCTCTTCTCTATAACAGCCCTTCAAATCTTGGAAGACTGCTATCATGTCACCCCTAATCCTTCTTTCGTAAACGTAGATATATCCAGTTCCTGCAGCAGTTCATTATATGTGTTTCCAGCCCCCTAATCATCTTTGTTGCTCTTTCCTGCATGTTCAATATCTTTTTTTGTATCATGGTGATCAAAACTGATGCAGTCTTCAAAGTGGAGTCTTCCCAAAACAGTATAAAGCAGTACTATCAAAGGTAATATCCCTAAATAGCAATTCCTGTTTCCAACTATCTAACATGTTGGCTGTTATATTTTATACTAATTGCAGCTTCTAGGCAGCCTTCAAAAACATCTTTTTATTACAAATATTTTCACACTATTCTGTTACTGTATCATACCAGCTAGGAAATACAATCATGTTCAAACTACAGCATTTATATTGAATTATGAAACTGCTGCATTAAAATCAGTTCAAGTTAAAATCATTCTCTTTCCCTTTAATCCTTGGAGTATACAGTGATGCTTATAGGTTTGTGAACCCTTTTGAATGTTCAACATATATTTGCATAAATATAACCTAAAATGTGACCAGTTTTCCACACAGGCTCTAAAACTAGATAAAGAGAACTCAGTTAAACAAATGAGTTGAAAACTTTAGACTTAATCATATAGGAGGTGATTAGGCTGAGCCTGAGGGCAGAGTCAAATGAATCATCAGTTTGGAATCTCTATGCCCTCATAAGAAACTTAAAGCCAGTCCCCTTTGAAGCCCATTGACGCTTACCTGGCCTTGACCATTAGTAGATCATATTATTGTGAATAGGTAGCATGGAATAAACTTGTAGTACTTTTGAACTCTATCTATCCTGGTTCCCGATTTCTTGCCCCTGACAATTCATTTATTTATTGAGGAAAATGATCCAAAGCTACATATATGCATGGGGCAAAGTATGTGAACCTTTAGGATTATCATTTGAAGGAAACATGTTTTTCAATCAGTGGGATGATAATCAAATGTTAGTGTTTGTGACACCACAATCAGAAGAACACTTGGCAACAATGGTTTGCATAGCAGGGTTAAAAGGGGAAAGTGACTACTCTCCAAAAAGAATACTGATGATCATTTAGTTTGCAAAAGACCACATGGATAAACCAGAAGGCTATTGGAAAAATAGCCTGTCCTGTGGACATATGAGACCAAAACAGAACTTTTTGGCTTGAATGAAAAGCTTTATGTTTGGCAAAAGGAAAACACTATATTCCAGCATAAGAACCTTATCCCATCTGTGAAACATGGTGATGGCAGCATCATAGTTTGGGGCTAGTTTGCTGCTTCTGGACCAGGATGCCTTACCATATGAATTTTGAATTATAGCAGCTAATTCTGTAGGGAAAAAAACCAGAATATATGTATATAAACTGAAGCTCCAAAGAAAGTAGGTCATGTAGCAAAACAACAACCCAAAACACAAGTTATACAACCAAAGAATGATTAAAACACAAGAAAATGAATCTTTGGACTAGCCAAGTCAAAGTCCTAACCTTAATCCTAGAAAAATGTGGAAGAACTTGAAGCAAGAAGTTTACCTCAGGAAGTCCACCAGCATCCCTAAGTTTAAGTTGTTCTGCAAGAAGGAATTACCTAAAAGTTCCTCCAAGCCAATGTGCAGGGTAGACAATGGTTATCAGAAATATTTAGTTGCTGTCACTGCTGCACAAGGAAGGCACATCAGTTATTGAAAGCAAAGTTTCACATTTTTGCCACACACAAATTTGCATCTTTGGATCATTTTCCTCAATAAATAAGAAGTGTAATATTGTGACTCATTGTTTAATTGAATTCTCTATCTAATTTTAAAACTTATGGAGAGAACAGAGGTTTTAGCTCATATTTATGCAGGAATATTGAAAATTCAAACTTTTAAGCATCACTGCAAATCATTAAGGTGTTTGGCTGCCTTCCTTTACTCAGGACTTACTTTATAGCAATATCTCAGCTTGGAGGTGGAGGTCCAACCTGAAGGACAAGAGCCAGTGAGGCTGGGTGTAGGATGTGGTGAAGGCAGTTCAGGATTTACTGGTGTCCCCAGATTCTGTCTGCAGATATACTTGGCCTTGAATGTAGTGCAGTTCTTTACTTCCCACAGGCCCATGGCACTTCCTGTGGCCAAAGCAACACAGCCACCTTTGTTATAACCTAATAAGTTCATGAGAAAGAGGAAATACACAAGAGAAAAGGTTTAAGCCAATGTTTTCTTTCTGACTCATAATACCACGAGATTGCTACCATTACAAAAGCTGACCTTTCTCCTTCCTTGAATCACAAAATACCATTCTGATCTTCTCAAATGTGTATTCAAGCTGAAATGTTATTGTCATATTGATAGCAAACTTTTTATAGGAAGATGGCTAGAGACTATAGTTAATATATAATCTGATAAATGTTATATTTGGCGGATATTGGGAGAATATGTTTTTTTTCATTACAGATGTTCCTTCTTCCTTTGACTCAATTTCCATAGTATTATTTTGAAAGAGAGATGATTTACTGTTACTGTTGTTATCAAATTTATATGCTATCCATTTCATGATTCAGAGAGATTCTTAACAGCTTACAGCAAGATAAAGCACACAAATATCTGACACTTATAAATATAAACCAGATTAAAGTTACAAAAACTAAAACAAACTTTAAAAAAAAGTTTCACCAGGGATGGAGATATAAAGCCGAGTATCATCAGCATACTGATGATATCTCAACCTACGGTGTTGGAATATCTCACCCAGCAGTTAAAAAGGAGGGAGTACCAAGCCCTGAGGCACCACACGAAAGAGCGGCTGTGGGCTCTATCTCTTGCCCCCATTAGCATCAATTAAAACCAGCCACAGAGAAAGGAACCAAATCAAAACTAAAACAAACTTTTTAAAAAAGGGTTTGGAGGGAGTGTTAGTGCACTCTTAGTTAACTCTCTTAGTTAACTAACTCTGTTAGCGCACCAACTACCTGCACCCAACAACTTCTCCTTCAGGACCTTATGCCAGCCAACATAGCCATGCTTTAAGGCTGTTTCTGAAGGCTAAAAAAAAGAGGATGGATCTTACTTTTGTGGCAAGATGTTCCAAAGGGTGGGGACCATGGCAGAAAAGGCTCTTTTCCTGGATCCCAGCAGTCAAAATTCCTTGGCTAATTGAATCTGCAGTAGGGCCCTTTTGCCAATACAAGCAGAGCAAACCAATCCCATTGGGGAAAGATAGTTCTGCAGATATCCTAGATTCATGCCATAAAGGACTTTGAAGATGATAACCAATATCCTGAATTGCACCCAGAAATGGATAGGCAGCCAGTGCAGTTTGCGTAACAGTGGTGTTACATGTGTCACCTTAGGGGGCCTCCAGAACTGTCTATGCTGCTCCATCCTGGACCAACTGTAGCTTCCAAATAGACTTCAAGAGTAGCCCCATGTACAGTGCACTGCAGTAATCCAAGCAGGAGATGACCAGGGCAAGAGTGACTGAACACAGTCTCACAATGCAGAAAAGGGTACAACTGGCACACGACACAAAATTGTGGGAAGGCTGTCCTATCCAGAAGTGCTATCTGCTCTTTGAGCAGGAATTGTGGGCCTAGGAGAACCCCCAAGTTGCATACCAAGTCTGCCTAGGGCAAAGATCTCCAAACTTGGCAGCTTTAAGATTTATGGACTTCAATTCCCAGAAATCTCCAGCCAGCATAGCTGGCTGGAGAATTCTGGGAGTTGAAGTCCACAAGTCTTAAAGCTGCCAAGTTTGAATATCTCTGGCCTAGAGTAATGCCACCCTATCCAGAACTAAACATGATAAACTTCTGGGTCCCAAGATTTTGCATACCCCTAGTCATTCTGCCTTACAGAAGGTTCAGTTGAAACCTGTTGTCCCTCACAAGGCTTCCATACACACAAAAGGACAGCCACACCATCATTTGTTTCACCAGGGATGGAGATATAAAGCCGAGTATCATCAGCATACTGATGATATCTCAACCTATGGTGTTGGAATATCTCACCCAGCAGTTAAAAAGGAGGGAGTACCGAGCCCTGGGGCACCACACAAAAGAGCAGCCGTGGGGTCTATCTCTTGCCCCCATTAGCATCAATTGGAACCAGCCACAGAGAAAGGAACCAAACCAGTGCAACACTGCACCACCATGTCCTAAATTCCACAGCCAGAATAAAAGGATGCTGTGGTCGATGATATCATGATAACCATTTTTCTAAAACACTGATGTGTGCAGAGTAATATCGGGCCATAATGAAATCCTGAACATTTTTGCTCTCAGGTACAGGAATAAATGAGGTGATCATATTCTAAGAAGGAGATGTCACTAATCATGCAGTGTATTATATAATCCCAAGAAAGCTTAAGAATTTCCCCCTGTAGGAAAAGATGTTTCATAGGGAAGATTTTGAAATAATATAACCAGAACTATGCACAATATTTCAAATGGAGCTATATTGTAATTCAATAACATACTGACCCTTAAAATAGGAGGTAGTATCCATTTCTTAATCATTCTTAATATGAACATTTCCATTGCTAATTCACACAAAATTAATGTTTAATAAAGCAAACCACAAGATTTTTTTCTTAAAAGCCACTGTATATTGATATACCACATCAAAATAAGTACAAAATCAGAGGGTTTTTTCATATATTCAGTACTTATAACACAGTGTATAAGAATGTATACATTTATACTCTTATGATTTGGAACATGATATAAACTTTTACCAGGTTGGTTGCGGTTCCAATGGGTGTAAGTGACTTCATCTCCACTCAACCAATGGAAAGAACCAGTTTCATTTATGTCTTGTAATGCAGTCCAAAAATATTCATTCTCCCAGCCATAGATGAGGCTGCTCACATAGGCCTGTTCAAACCTGGTCCAGGAAAAAAAGGATCAAATCCATCATTTCCTCACCTTTTCCTCCAACCGTAATCTTTCCCCAGACATTCTGCCATTTTGCTACTACCTCTGGCATCCAAGTACCACATACTCCTTCCAAAGGCAACCAAGAAGACAATGGGTAAGTACTTCAAAAGCTTTACACTGGAGCATCCAGAAGCCAATCTCACCAATACCTGAATATTTTTAAAAAATGCTGCAATATAAAAACTCCTCTTGGTAACTTATGGAGGGATACATACCTGTTAGTGATGGTAACCAGGGCAGAGCCATAATCCATACACATTTTCCGAGCTTCACTGTATATCACATGGTCATCCCCCAGCCAATAACAGGATGGACTGTGATATTTCCAACCCTGAGTAGAACAGAACAAGATCGTCTTCAAATTGCCATGTGTTAATTAGTCTGCATCAACAATTACATTATTTCTTCTTTGACAAAATAAAGATTGAAAATATTCTAAGAATTTTTAACAATGAAATGTTAAATTACCTTATTAAAAACAGAGTGAATATTATTGTAGAAGGGCACCAAAGAGATATTTTTATCTAGTTGTCTATCTGGAATAAGGCTACCAGATCTGGATTGCAAAAAACTAGACAGCCATGAGATGAGAGGTTGATCATTTTCTTTATCTTGTTCCTGCTATTTTTGTGGTCAACGTTTTGCAGCCCAGATCTGGCAATTCTTAGCATATTGTCAAGCTCAGTCATAAAGTTAGAATGGATGGCACAAACAGACTCCAGCAACCTACAGTAGCTGAAAATATTATCCAGATAATTTTTGTCCTTCTTAGTCCTTCAAGCCATAATTGATGGTAACAATGGAAATATTACTAACTGCCAACAAGAGAATGCCAGGAAAGAATTAAAAAGAACAATTGAAGGAGTACAAATGACAGTGCTCCTTCTGTGCTGCTGGTCTCCATTATTCATCACTGCCTAGTAAACCTGTCACGAGATAAGCAAAGAACATAGGAGAACATGGGAACTGCTAAGTTTATAGTCAATTTACATAAACAAATATGTTTATTACCATCATCAAAATTTCTTGTAAGATTTGTAAGGCAAGCCACAATTTGCAAAATATAGCATTATCTACATGCTAATCATCCCTGTAACTTGAATGCATAATTGGAACAGTCATTATATTAATAGCAAAATAAAAATATTATAATAATACTAAAATAAAAAATTAAGGTTGCATGCCACCAAGAGTCTTCCAAATGAAACAGGCAGGCATAAAATAAAAGCTCTGGGAAAGGGATGTCCTTACAATGTCAGATCTTCTCAGTATTTACACAATGCCTTTCTTTGGTCTAAGCCAGGGGTATCAAACTCAATTTCATTGAGGGCCGCATCAGGTTGTGTTTGATCTTGGAGGAGAGTTGGCGTGGCCAGCTCGACATCACTCGTGTCGGGGGCACCTGTGGTGGCCCAAGTGCTCTGCCAGAGAAAATGAGCTCCCAAGCTCTATTTTTGGCAGCGATGGCCTCCTGCAACCTTCTGCCAAGGAAAACGGAAAGTGCGGCCCTCCCGAACTCTGTTTTCACTGACAGAGGCACCGCGGGCCAATCCTTTGCTGTTTCCAGCGCAGCCCCATGGGCCAGATCTAAGCACCCTGCAGACTGGATTCGGCCCTCAGGCCTTGAGTTTGACACCCCTGGCCAAAAACAATGCCATTCCCACCTCACTGCCTTTAAATACCTTCCCTAATTTTACCTTCCTTTACTCCCTCAGCCAACAGCAGGGGTGTGTTCTACTTATGTTTACTCCTGTTTCGCAATGGGAGCATGCATGCGCACTCACTTTGCTCGCATGCATGTTTACTTCGCTCGCATGGGAGCTCACTTCGCTCACATGTGCACTTCTACACATGCGCAGACGCTTCTGCGGAACCTCCCGCCCATTTTACTACTGATTCTATAGAACTGGCCAGAACCAGGAGCAACCCACCACTGGCCTACAGGTCTCAGATACATCTTTTCTGGTTGTATGAAACTGAGCCTTTTATTTATATTTTAGTAACTGTGAGGTTCAGCATATGGAATTATTTAAGGAGGCTAAAAGGGGCACAGGTTCTTTTCATGTCTTGGCAGCCCTTCCACGGAACCAAATACTATAATCTGCACCAATAATCCAAAATACGCTTCACCTCAAATTCTTCCTCTCAATTTCAACTATGAGATGGGAGCATGCTGGGCAGAAATACAGACAGGCCAATGCAGTTGTTCAGCTCAGGATAGAAATAAAAAACTTGATGTACCCTTAATTCATGGGGCAGCTACAAATGAAAGGCTATAGGACTGTTCTGTACAAGGACAGGATATAGTCCAATAAACGTAGCATCCAGTTTGATGGCTAATAGACTTTAAAATAATAATAGTTCCATTCAGCAGAAAAGATTTGCCAGAAAGAAAAGAATTCACAGTAGAGGAGGCAGTTCTCAAAATCTAGAGCAGATTATATAAGAACAACTCTGGCACAAAATCAAAAGTTACTGTCTTTACAAGAAAGGCAAGATATTTGAATAGAAGCTTAAGACTTCCCCAAGAATCTGAATCTCACTGACAGGAATACTTTTCTTGGTTAGATGGTGAGTAAAATAGTTAAGGCAGCTAATTTCCTATTAAAAGAGAAAATTGTGGTGAGGCACATCAGCCTTACTCTACTGGGGTTATACAAATTATTCTATTATTTCTCTGGATTTTATTTTTCAACTAAAAGTCAAAATAAACAAAATGGTTTGCTTTTTGCTTCTGCAAAAACCAGTGCCAATCCAAAACAGTTCAGGAGAACTTCTGGGTTCAAATTAAAACTCATTTTACATTTCATGTCCACCACTTATAAAAAGTCAAAATTTGGATGAGTGAGAGCTATCCTTCAAACTTCCATTAGTAGTCATGACCTTATCTGAACTGTTTTGCAAACCATGTTTTTAAAAATTGTTTAATTAGAAATCGATGAACCAAGTTTGCAAACACTGTCAGTCTTCTTTGATAAAATGAGATGAAATTGCTTTTACTTCTGTATAAATGAGATTAAGTAACTTTAAATCAGAGATCACACTTCTGGAAAGGGAATGAGGGTCAAAGACGTTTTGGAAAGTAACACTAGAATGGGCATGATCAAAATTTTCTTTTTCTTTTATCAAGGCTAACAGGAGAACAAATGTACTTTTGCATTTTGATTCCCACAAAGGAAAATCATTCTGATTTGGGATGAAGAAAATGGGTACAAGCCTTCTTCTGAAAACTTTCTCCCTGTTCCCCATCAAAAGGGAGTGAGTTTTTTATCCTGATCTCTGATCCTCCGGGAACTTCAAAATGAGTGAAAAGACGACAGACTAATGATTGTGATGTAAGTTAATCAAGATCTTATATAACTTAGACCAATGTTTCTCAAGCTTGACAACTTGTATAATATGTGGACTGGGGAATTTTGAAGTTAAAATCCACATATCTTAGGCTGCCAAGTTTGAAAAACAGTCTTAGACAATAACAGTAACCCAAAGAAAGTCCCTTAAATATTTCAAAGTTTGTTAGATTTTTATACATTGTGTATCTGAGAAATCTTATTTAAATGAATAGTTAATAGTTAAATGAGTAGTTATAATTTATTCCAAATGAAAAATTTGCAAAAGATATTACCATATCTAAATATTTTCTCATCTGCATTTTGTTAAAAAAATATAGCTCCATTCTTGCTATTTTAAAGGTTTTTTTTTACTGAAGATGTAAACATCCTTGATTTTTTCTCTATAACATTTTTTCTCTATAACATTATGCAAAAATGTTAACAAAAATGGGTAAGAATTACATTGCGTATTCTTTCAAAGGTATCATTTAAGAACACTATTAGTTTTCCTTATAATTATCTGATCTGATAGCCCTAAAAGATCTTAATGAAAATGTTATGACATTTAAAACTATTTACTTTATGTGTCACATAACAATAACTTTCCCTTTCTCCCTATATACACAGATACCAGCCATTAGTAATTTATTGTTTACTACGCTATTTATTTCTTCTTTTGAAGGTAAGCACAGAATTTGCTACTATCAATGCAGATAATAAATGAGAATAAGTAAAAACAGTTTACCAGTCAATCACTGGAGAATTAAACAAACAAAAAGATAAACAAGTAGTAAAATGACATGCAAACTTGCAGGCTAAAGAAAGCAACTTCAGGTGTCTTCTGAAATAGAATCATCTCATATACGAAACCATATAGTAGATTATCAGTTTGGTAAAGTCAGAAATTACAAGAATGGAAATCTAACACTTTGAAAAAGTTCAGTTAGGTCTTGGTCACATCCATAGTTTTTATGCTTGCATTATTTTATTATTTTATTCAAGTTCCACCTTAGCCGTGAAAGCGAGCTGGGTAATCTGGGACCAGTCACTTTCTCTCAGCCTAACCCACTTTAACAGTGTTCTTATTGTGGGGACAATTGGACGAGGAAAATGTTTTGGATATATCTGTCACCTTGAATTATTTGTAATAACAATAAAGATGGAAAATAAACAAATAAATTTGCATATGCATACTACCTTATTGCTTCAGTCCTGATGTACTCTAGGTGGTGATCTTAAAAGGGTACCTAGAGAATTGTTTCCTGAAATTCTTGAAAAAATAAATTCTGGGACAATTTGTAGTGGTATAAATTGCTGTTAATATATTAAACATATGGTAGTACATGAGGGGAAAAAAAGCTATTTAAAAGGAAGTTGTTCTTCTAGCTCTGTCGATTATTAAGGCAATGCTGACTCCATTTGGCTATGTGAAAAAATGTTTAGCTCAGAGTAAAGTTTTGAACAACTGTCGTTATTTTAAAAGTATTATTTTAAAAGTAAGAGAAATCTTGGAAGCTAGCCCATTCATTCAGGTTTTTAGTCTTGCCTATAAAGACTAACCAGATATCCAGCAGTTGGATTAACTCCTTTCATAAAAGGCCCTCCTGGTTAACATACGGAAAGAAGCAGAAACTGCTGATGCTTTTGCTGAATTCTGTGGCCAGCAATGGAATAAATAATATGAGAATGTCAGCATGTAAAACAGAAACAAAAAAAGTGTAGACACTTTGCTGCTAACAGAGAATGAGAGGGGAAAGGCGGGAGGATCATCACAATTTTCTGGGAGATGGGAAAAACTGGATTAAAATAATGTGTTTTGAATTTCCATTAAGACCAAAATAGATGAGTCCTGTGTTTTTCGATCAGGGGCTGGTTCCAAATCCCATTGCTAGTGGTGCACTCATGCACGTTCACTCGTACGCAGTCTCCCGCCACCGCCACTACCGGTTCGCCCAATCTGGTGAGAACCGGTAGCAATCCACCACTGTTTTGGATGCATTCCCCCAATTTGGCAAAATGGGAATAAGGATAATCTTTTTGTTTGAAATAAAATTGAGAGGGAAAGATATAGGGGCATAGAGATCTTCTTCTTTTTTTTCCCCCAAGCATACTTTTAAAATTTGGAGAGATAGGTGCACTTACAAAATGGACACAATGATTGATCTGGCCAGTTACAAAATACCTATTTACAGTAAGGTGAAATAGGTTCCACAGATAAGCAATTAATTATCCAAATGATTTTAAAGGCTGGTGCTTTGTTTTTCAGAATTCCAACATCCTTTGTTAAGTTTTTCATTCAAAGTCACTTTGGCACCAAGCAAGGTAATTGGGGAAAATATAAAAGGAAGGTGTAAAAACTCAAGCTGATATGGTTCCAGTTTCTATGTGCAGCTGCCTATATGAAGTTACCTTCCCTGCACAGACCTTGGAGGCAAAGCTACGGTACTTAGTAGGCCTCCTTGCGGCTTTTTAACTGATTAAATGCTAAGTTTGCGCATTTTTTAAATTAGCAAAATTTCTGCAAAGGAAAATAGAAAAGGAATTTAAAGAGCAACAAGGTAACTCAAAATGAAAAAAGTGAATAACTAATATCATTAAGTGAGGTTTCAAAGGAAGCTGATGATAACCACAAATCAATCCCAGTTTTTTGTAATAAAAGTTTTAATGAGAAGTTATATCTAATCCTAAACTCTCCAATTCTGAAGTGAAATTGACATAGTGCCAAACTTCTTATAGCAATTTGCAGGAGCAAGGCCTCCATGGTATAGGCCCAGGGTACTTGCAGGACCACTTTCTGCCTTTGTCCCATCGCCCGGTGCGCTCACACAGGACTGCGCTCCTCAGGGTACCATCAGCCAGACAATGTCGGCGGGTGGTGCCCAGAGCGAGGGCGTTCTCTGTGGGCGCACCGACCCTCTGGAACGAACTCCCCACCGACCTCCGGACCGCCCCTGACCTCCGCTCCTTCCGGCGCGATCTTAAGACATGGCTCTTCCAGCAAATAGGCTGAGACATTGGGGTTATTTTTAGATTTGTTTTAAACTATTAATATTTTAAATTTTGTATCGTATTAGGTATTGCATTTATTATATATATATATATTTATATTTATTATTATTTTAATAATAATCATAAATTATTTTATTATTATATTTTAATTTGTGAGCTGCCCAGAGTCCTTCGGGAGAAGGGCGGCATATAAGTGCAATAAACTAACTAACTAACTAACTCTTGCCTTGGATATAGGGTTGGACTGGAAGACCTCCAAGGTACTTTCCCACCCTATATGACTGCTTTGCCTCCTTCCATCTGCTGCTAGCAAAGTCTTTCCCAGCAAAATGGCCTTCAGATGTGCTAGATTTAATCTCATAATCTCATCCTAATGGCTAGGAAAACTAGACTTTTATTCAACTGAATGGAGTCTTACCTCTGCCGCTAACAAACAGGCAGATTACATCCGCTGAATTGACACAACTATTAGCTGGTTTTTGGATTGACATCATTTTTGCATCCCCAATCACAGAGGTATCCAATAATTTAAAATGTGCATCAACAGATTGTCACAGGGTAATTTTGTTCCTTGGATGGGAAGTAAATCTAGTCTTAGAAATCTTTCAGGTAAATATTTCCATAATAAAACGCCTACAATACTGAAAAAAATACCCTTCCCTCTACAGTTGCTGCAGAGATAGAAAGCTGAAACATTCTGCTTTTGATCAGCTGGAATGTATATGCGCCCTGGACATGGGTGGATGGATGGATGGGACACTGTAAATCTCAACAGATAACATGCAGCTAGTGTATTTTATTTCCCAAATGGCAAAGAAAGCAGATTGGTCTTATGATCGTATCAAAGAAAATAATGTAAAGGTAAAATTACATGGTCTATTTCCACAATAAAATAGGTAAAAGAAATTAATAATAAATGTGCTAAACACAGAGAATCCATGTTCAGCTGAATACTTTGTCTTTATCTGATACATCAACCTGTTCAATAAAGCAGGTTTTCAGCTGAACAGTCTTGCTTATATACTTAACAGCTGTCTGTATGTCACAATCTGTATGTCTACCTATACCCAGGAGGAAATAAGTCAGTCTTGATTAGGTCACAGTGGGCTATTCTTTCAATATTTAGTAAATATTCTAAATTTCTAAGGGGCCTACATTTGACAATAAAAAAAAAAGATGAACATTATCTTCAATTGCTGGGGCACCACATACAAGTAATCCTTGACTTATGAGAATTCATTCAATGACCTTCTGAAGTTACAATGGCATTGAAAAAGGAAATTTACCGTATTTTTCGGAGTATAAGATGAACCGGAATATTAGATGCACCAAGATTTTAGAGGTTGAAAACAAGGAAAAAAGTATTCTGAACCAAATGGTGTGGTAAAATATTATTTAATAAAATACC
>JANHFM010007368.1:11742-21799 GCA_032468115.1 Grayia smithii | reverse complement strand
ATGTAGGCTGTGTGGGGCTCACCGCACCCTCCCCCGTGCTGCCCCCTGCCCCCACACATGCATGCGTGACCCCACCTCCCACACATCCCAAAAATCAGCTGGCTGGTGGGAGGTGCCCGCACGCATGCATGCTGGAGCTGAGCTGGTTGGCAGCTCACGTGCCCGCACAGAGGACTCTGAGTGCCAGCTGTGGCACGTGTGCCATAGGTTTACCATCATGGGTATAGACCCATCACAGCACTTGAGTATCTTGATTGAGGGATTAAGTTAAGGGACATTAAATCATAATTGCCTTTTGGGTCAGAGTGCTCCATTCTTCTACCATTAACATTTCTAAGATAGGAAACATTGTAGCTTGTATTCAGTATAATATTTCTGTCTCATGCACCTATAATTGGGCAGCTTTCGTTTAAAAAGTAAAAAAAAGTACCCTCTCTGAAGAGTTTGTCCCTCTATTAAAAGGACCTCATGAATGTAATAGCATTTTTTAAAATGTGAAAATGCAGCTGGCTGTGATTGTGAAAATGGTTTCACATAAAACATAGAACTCTCCCAGATGGCACCAGTGGGTGATTTCTGGTTTGGAAACTGGCCTTGTTTCTTGCATATAATCAAAGCAATAGTTTTCCCAGTGGTAATATGTCTCAGTTTAAATTAATCATGAGCTTTGGTGACATCATATAATTTTCATTGGATACATAAAGTTTTGCCATTGCCCCTTTGACTTCTGAGACTATCAGAAGCCTTAGTAACCCCTGGGGGTGGTCTCCCATCCAATTACAAACCTAACCAAATCCTGCTTAGCTTCTCAGATCAGACAAAGCTTGCCAAGTGCTATAATAGCCTCACATGTTTATGCAAGTACAAATCTCAGCCACATTTAATATGATACTGCCCTCTGCTGTTTGCTAGTGTTATATCATTCATTGCCGAATTGTCAAAATTGTTCAGCTGACTTTATGATCTGTTGCAGCATACATACCATGTAGTTAATGGTGGACCATTTTCAACTTCATTTCCAGCTAATGCCCATGATTCTTCATTTGTCAGTAACTAAGGAGGAACTTTTCCAAGCTGAGACAGTTGTTTTATATTTATGTCACTTCAATTCCTATTTGTGTTTATACATAGAATGCATAGTTATAAAAAAATATGAAACTTATGTGTAATCAGATATAGCACAATGATAACTCCTAGAAATTGCAAACTGGTTTTAAATTGCCTATCGGCAGATATATTATCTCCAATTAAAAAATATAGCTGGAGCAAGAATAGAATAGTGGCTTGTAGCTCATTGATCCTTAGAAGTTATCAGGGTAAGCTAAGAACCTGAAATTTCATTCAGTAGTTATGGTTATAAATCCACAGACTGCAGGAAAGTACAAACTGATAAGTGCTTCTGTTCAAACAAATAATTTAATTGGATAGATTGTTAGTCTGAGAAAAATCTATACGTCTTAGAACTTAGTGTACAGGAGACTTTTGGTTTCCAAAAGATCAGAAATTTAATCTACAACCTACATGATTATAGGAATTATGTAATGGGTAATACAAACAATTCTCTAACTATAGAAGAATTTTGTCAGGATAGGCAACAGCAGTGGTTAATAGTGGTTGACAGGTGTTTAGTTTATTTACTTTTGATGCAGTTATTTAATATTTATTTTTATTGTTTTACTAATGGAATAAAAACACATCTAATATCAATATGAAAAATATGTATAATAGTTATATAATGAGAAAAAAATCTGCATGTTAGTGATAATTAGAATGAACTAAACACAGTCAAAAGAAATAAATGGGATGGGAAGTAAAAAAAAAGACAATATACTATCCGTATCATATCAATTCAGTCTTTCAAAATATAATTAATTTAATATAATTAAACCTGGACCACAAGGGAAGATATTGTTTTACGATTTTCAGAGATAATTGGCCAATACATATCCTGAATAATATCAGTGGTTTTGAAGACAATTAGTTTCTTTCCATTTGGCTTTGCTAAGCTTCGAATATAGTTAAAGCTCTTTATAAAGTGATAAATACATTTTTCAGGAATACAGTTTAACATCATCTTTATGTCATTAGTACATTTACATCCAAAATTATATTAACATATACTATGATTTGAAACCCAAACAAAGATATGGACCAAATCATAAGAATTAAAAAACTGTCAAATTTCTTTCTACACCAACACTAAAAGATGATGTCCCATCATTTATTTATAATAAATAAATAATACCAAATTGTAATTATTTTGTCAGATTTAGATACTACCCATCTCACTCTCAAATTAAATAGATCACTGATCTATTTAATGAAATAAAATAGATCAGAAAAAATAGAAAAGTCTGAACCATATCATAAACCATTTCAGCATTCAACATGATTAAAGTACCGTACATTATTGTATTTTTTCTGCTGTAATGTCCAAAATAACAGTTGCTACATAGGTATTATCAGATACTTATCTATGATTTTTTTTTGTTTTTTTAAAAAATCCAGACTGAAATGGGTGAATTTTTGTAGCTTCCAAGCAGTGCTTCACTTCATGTTTAAAGTCCACATTAATGTCTTTAACCTGCATCCTTGGTTAGTTCTTTCTTACTGCACTATAATGGAGGAAGCATAGAATTTTCTATGTATTTTCTCTACAATTTTTGTAATGTCAAAAGCTGTACCAGCTTTAAAAAAGCCTTTCTGAGAGATCTTTTCTGTTTCACTATTTTATTATTAAGCATTTGCTGTTCAGTTACAGATGTCTCCATTTTAAATAACCAAGTATAAAAAAAACCATAACACTGATAATTAATAGTCTGTATCAGTACATAACAAGACCATTTCTGGCATGAATTCCAGATATAAAATGTTATTTTTGTTGTTCCAAACCAGTGAGCCAATGACTTTCCATCCTGATTCCCAATAGTACCAATGAATGCATTTCAGAAATATTCGAATTGTCTTTATTATAGGCCAAATTGAGCTGCTCTAGATCCTTGATTTGAATTGGACCTTGAAACCTACTGACAACCAGCAAGACAACCAAAACACAGACCTGCTGAAATAGCCAACTTTTGTTAGCACTGGATCTATTGTTTTGCTGCACTCTGCAGCACATGAATTGTCTTCAAAAGCAGTTCAGATGTAGCATCCACTGCAGTAGTCTAATTGCAGCCTATTACAGTTACTGTTGTAAGGCCTTCCTGTTTCAACCCATCAGCTAAAAATTGCACAGCCTCCATTTTGTATTCAGTAGAATCTGTGAATTCAGAATATCATCCAAGTAATTGACCCTGTTATTTTGGAAGGGTTGCATCTTTTGAGAGCCACTTTGTGAGATAGGAACAAGCCAAATAGTTTACTTCTGAACAACTCATTTTTGTGGATTAGGCGTGATTCTAATTCCATTTAAATTGTATGAAGCTTATCCACCAGAATAAGCAAAATAGCCTTAGTTTGCAGGAGTCCCAGAAAATCTCATTCATTTACAATCCTCCGTGGCTGTGCTATCCTTTCCCCGAAATATAAGTTTGGAGACTAATTGGAAGTTGTCTCAAATGGCAAAATTGAGAAATGGCCTTTTTTAGGCAGTGAGCACTAATACGTAATTCAAGACAATCCCTTCAGTATCCATTGTCCAAAAAATAACCAGAAATCTCTACAAAACTAAAATTATATGAACAAGAAATTTAGTATGACCACTATTTAATATTATTTTTAAGATAAATGCATATAATCATATCAAAACAAATAGAAAATAGTAAGAAAAAGATTTTTTATAAATGCTAGAAAACTGCTTAATTTCAAATCCCCCATATTGTACCCCAACTGATGATTACAGTCAAACAAATTACAGTAAATTGTCTCTTTTACAATATCGAGCTAGACTTGTCTTCATAGCCATCAACATATAGCTTTATAAGTTCTAATTTTTTTCTTTATTCATTCTGTAAAAATTCCTAATTTTTTAAAAAAACTGAATTTCCAATTCAAACTATCAAACGTGTATTTTTTCTAATATTACCACATATGATAAAATGTTCATTCTACATAACAGAACTTTCTATTATATGATTAAGTGTTTTTGGAATTCTTGATAGATTTGTTTACCTTAGTTAAACATTTAGTAATAATTTTCTATAGGTCTGTGTGGGACTCGATGGCTCAGTGGCTAAGACGCTGAGTTTGTCAATTGAAAGGTCGGCAGTTCAGCGGTTTGAATTCCTAGTGCCGCATAACTGGGTGAGCTCCCATTACTTGTCCCAGCTTCTGCCAACGTAGCAGTTCGAAAACACGTAAAAAATGCAAGTGGAAAAATAGGGATCACCTTTGGTGGGAAGGTAACAGTGCTCTGTGTGCCTTTGCTGTTTAGTCATGTCGGCCACATGACCACGGAGATGTCTTTGGACAGAGCTGCCTCTTTGGCTTTGAAACAGAGATGAGCACTGCCCCCTAGAGTCGTGAATGACTAGCACATATGTGCAAGGGGAACCTTTACCTAATAATTTTCTCTTAAAATATAACTTGGGATCTATGGGAAATTGTATTGATTTTTTCCCATAATTTCTCTCATTATTGTAATTGGTTTTCACTTGCTTTCTCTCTATGTCATATTTAATGACTGTCTGTCTAATATCCTAGAAGGTGGGCATGATTCTGTACGAATGTTTCAAATTCTGTCATTTTGTATTAAGGACCCTCTTTTTTTTTCTTCTTAAGATGACTTTATGTTCTTCCAGCAATTTGTAAATAAATCAATAAAATGTTGGCCTTACCAGACATAGTTATTATGCTAAAGTTATATTAACATATTTACTTATTTTTTAAGAAGACATATATGCCCCATTTTAAATATATAACTTTGGGCAGATAACAAGCTAGTTCACAAATGCTCTACTATCATTATTCACTTAATTAAAGTTTGCGATGCTAATGAATTATAAATACTCACAAACTCCACAAAGCTGTGTAAGCTGTGCTTCAACATTTTCAGCTTCTCCTATTTTTATTTATTTATTAAACTTATTTGCCTATTTATTCTCCTATTACTTTGACATTTTAAGTATCTCTCAGTTGGTCAAAATGGATCTTTGTGAATAATTAGTTCTTTCCTGAACACTAGTTCCTTTAAATGATTGGATTCTTCCACTCAACGGTCATTAAATCAATTGAAACACTTATTTTGGAATTTGTCCAAGTAACTTTTTACATTTTTATTGGTGCTGGTAGAATAATGATTGGCAACTAAGCCAAAAGCTTGGAACTTCTGAAGAAAAACTGTAAAGTCTTATTCTATTGTGGGTTGTACTTATTTACAGAAGGGCTGCAAGAAAACTATAAATTTTATTGAGGTCATTATTTTTCAGACATTATAAATGTTAATTTATTCGAATGAAATAGATGTTTAAATGGTGAACTATAAAACGAGCATCTCATTTTTAACTCCTATGTAAGAGTGATAATGCTCTAAATATTGGATTATCTCCAATATATCTTAGAAGAAGATCAAACATTATTTTCACACTTTTTAATTGAGATACCATCTCCACAAATCTCTTGGATCTAAGAAAATGATGTGTGTTTTCAGAAGGACGGGGAGAGATAAAGCTATTTTTGGAGAATATCAAGCTGAAATGAAATGAGGGGTTGGGATAAAGCTACTGATTGTTATGATTAATTGTTGTGGCCCTATAGTTGTGGTAATTGTTCTTCTGAACAAGATGTTCCACAGGGAAAGAAGAAGATCACAATTAGATATCCCAGCACACTTTTGCAAAATGTAAAAGCAACTATAGAATGTTGGGAAAGAAATAATACTGCGGCAGAAAATAATACACTTTCCAATGTAGCAAAATCCAGTTTCCAACACCTCATATGTGGTAGGGTGCTGGGCAGGCAATAGCCATTCTTTCAATATTCTGTTCAACATTAGGTAATTAAATGCCATAAAAATGAAGCCAGCTCCAAGCATAAGGGATACAATGCTGAAACTTATTTTATTTTCATAATAGGAAAAGTGCCACAAATTTGAGGAGAACCATTATTGTTCTAATCTAAAAAAACAAACCCCAAAATCCTGGAATCAGGAAACCATAGACTAACCAGGTTGACATGAGTACCTGGGAAAATCCTATAAAAGGAGATTGAGTAATAGATTTGCAAACACATAGAAAGGATGAAGGTGATTATTAGAAACCAGCATGATTCAACTAGAAATAGTCCAATCTTATTGTCTCTTCATAGTGCCCTTGTTAAAATGAAACAATATGGGCTAAATGGCTTCACTATCAAATGAATTTACAGATGATTGAACAACCATACTCCAAAGTGTCCATAATGGATCTATTTCTTCATGAAGCGAAGAAACCAATAGAGTATCCCATTGCTCTATCGTGGATCCAGTGCTCTTTAACTTCTTCATAAATAACATAGATGAGGGTAAAGAAGGGCTGTCCATAAACTTTACAAATGGCACAAAACTGGGAAGGATGTGCAATACTTAAAAAGGGAGGGTCATAATTCAGAAGAATCTTGATAAGATTTGAACATTAGGACTAATCTAATAATAAATATATGATAACAAATTTAAGGTTCTGTACTTAGGTGGGAAAGCCAGATACAGAAGCACAAAATTGATAGGATTTTAGCAGTAGTATTTGTGATAAAGATCTGGGTATTCTGGCAAATTACAAATTGAACATGGACTAGGAATATTGCAACTGCCATAAACAAAAACAGCCAATGCATTCTTGGATTGCATCAAGATCACAGGAAGTGATAGTTCTACTCTAGGCAGACAGGTCAAACCACATCTGGAGTATTGTGTCGAGTTCTGGTTGCCACAGCATAAGAAGGATATTGAGGAATTGGCAAGATGGTGGGTGGCACAGATGATGGAAGGCTGAATCTTGTTAAGAATGGTTAAAAGAGATGAATAACTTTTACCTGAGAAGGCTATAAATGTATAGCAGTCTTACAATATTTGAAACACTATCCCAGGGAAGAGGGTGATTATTTTCAGGTGATTCACATTTAACAGTCTTTCAGTTACTATGAGCAAGTGGTAGTTACAACTGGACCTAAAACTTAAGGCTGTTGCAGCAACCACACAGTCAGGTGATCATAATTTGCAACCTTCCCTGCCAGCTTGCCATAAGTGAAGTCAATGGAGAAGCTGGCAGGAAGTAAGAAGTCATTGTTACATGAGGTCCTTGCTTAACAATGACAATCAGGCATGCTGGACCTGCCATTGCTAAGTGATGCCGTCATGTGTTTATTTATTTATGACTGCTTCATTTAATGACAGAGTTTCCAGTCCCCATTAGTATTCTTCAGTGATTTTACACAGCACATGGGTATGAGACAAGAAGTAATAAATGGAAGCTTTACAAAGTGAGATTCAAGTTTGAAATGGAGGAGTTTCCTGATGTGAGAGTAATCGGGGAACAGCCTGCTTTTGAATTTGCGAGTGCTCTATCATTGGACATTTTAAAGCAACAGTTGGACAGCTATTTATCTGGAATGACACGGGGAGGAGATTGTGCTAAACCTCCAAGGTTCCTTCCAATCCTGCAAGGCTCATATTTCTCACCTTAATCCAACAAAGGTGTCTAAAGACACTTCGTTGCCAGATGCAGAAAATTGAACTATTGTTCTTAGTGATAAGATATATTACATGAAACCAAGGATGCTATTCTATACTTCCTTGGGAATCCAGTTTAAATATACTGCTTGATAGGAGGGCCCAATTTAACATTCCAGACTTTTAAACTAAAGTTCAGAAGATTCACCCCCCAAAAAATGCTTGTCATCCAGAATCTGTATTACCTTTTGATTTTAAAATGGAAATGAATCACCAAGGGAAATTATTATGCTGATGTAAATAATTAAATCACAAAAATGTTTTAAGGAAGCATCTATAAGGCTTAGTCTATTTGGGGAAACTTCATTCAAGACACAACTGAGTCTGCTATCTCATGAAGGAAAATCAGATAATATGTGTGGGTTCACACAGTATGATAAGCTAAAATACAGTGGGGTATTCTGTGGCTCTTTGTGCTGTGCAGGAACACACACTGTTTCAGAATCATAGACATTAAACATAGATTGGAAAATCCAAAAAACCCCGACTGCCTGAAAGAAGGCACAGCAAACCATTTCCAGGACTATGCATCGATGGAGTTAATAGTAGCCAAGTTCAGCTTGATAGGATCTCTTTTTTGTGACATCAGGATCCAAGCAATTATGCTAATCTGGTGAACTGTGATCTAATTAGCAATAGCGCATAATAGCATATGCTACCACATGTAACCAGGTGAGGATTAGTCCATTTTAGGAAACCAATAAAAGAAAAATCTGGTCTATAGTACCTTATTGAAATGTCAGGTTCTGGGTTTTTTTAAAATTGGAAATAACTATATAGCAGTGGTGGGTTGCTCACGGTTCGGTCCGGTTCGTGTGATCCGGTAGCGGTGACGTTATGATGTCACCGAACTGGTTCTCCACGGCCCGGATCCAGGCCCACCCGCACGCCCGAACTTACGTTTTTTGGGTAAAACCCCCAAAAATAGCGCTCTGCACAGAGTGCTTGTTTCGAGGTTTTGCCTGGGAAAAACGTGTGCATGTGCGGTAGCGCGCAAATCACACGCGCGTGCATGCAGGAAGAGAACCAGTAGTAAAGATAAGTAGAATCTACCCCTGCTATATAGCAATTCTTATTTTAAAAAGCTCCTCTCTTTGTTAGGTTGTTATAATTAAAGCAGGAATAAAAAGCTGAAAAATAAGGTCATAATCCAAATATCAGAGCAAAACTTCATCTTCTTATTTTCCACTGCATCTCTTCCGTTTCTTAATCAGGCTAAACAATTGGATGTCTTCCTAATATTTTGGAAAAAAATGGCCAAGTTTTTATAGATCCAGGTAGCTAAAGAGTACCGTGGTGCCTTCCATGGAAGCCTTCCATTCTATTCATGCTTGTCTCTCTTTCTCTCGCACACATAAATCATTCTGCCAATTGGATCTCAAGATCAGAGCAATTTATATACCTTAAACAGATATATGCAAATCTGTGACATTTTAAAGATTTATATCTGCTTGCAAAGTCTGGAATTTCAACTGCAATAAATGTAGCTTTGTTTTTAATGTGCAAAATACCCATCCACTGGAAAATAGCTATCAAAAGCTAGTTTCACAAGTGGGATTTTCTTCAGGAGGTGAGGAAAAAAAATTATGCACAGCACGTGTTGAATCCCAGTAATAATCTCACTCACAGAGCCACCAGATGCTGTTTCCATTTTTAAAAGCATGTACATCATATTCTGTTTTGCTGTTAGTGATGATAACTCTGCTCCATAATTTCAAAACTAATTTGGAATTAATTAATTTTTACCATCAGTATTAGTAGAAGCTTTGCTGAGGTACTATGTTTAACGTTTTCTTATTCTACTGTTTAAAAGCTTATATCAAATTTAAGCAAGCCAGCTGAGAAGACATGGATTATTGTGTTCCATAAACTGAGCATAATGTTCAGCTGAGCATAATGTTCAGGAAACATCCGCATCCATATCTAGGATTGAATCTAACTAAATGGGCCTTTAAATTTAAAAGCATTATTATTAAAAACAAATAAATAAGAAGGTCTATCAATATTAGATCTAGATATTAGACCCAGATTATTCAATATTTACTATTGTCCTCGGCAACTTTACTCAAAATCATGAGATATTCCCATTGTCATAGTGGCTACAAAATATGGGAAAATTCAAGATCCCACAATATAAACCGAAAAATCTGAAGAATTATCAACAACCTGGCAATCCATCATACAGCAGTGACCAAAATTGTGGAAACCTTTTGGGAAAAGTGTATTTTCTAAAACGAGCTAATAGCACCACTTTTTTTTAGTAGTACCATAAAGTACTACTAATACCATAAATACCATGGTACTGATATACCATAAAGTATATATCAATAGAAATATAATTTAATCAAGAATGTAATGCAATAACTTTTATGAAGGATTTGCTATTAGAATAGCAGTTACAGTATAAAGAAG
>JANHFM010007367.1:20508-32320 GCA_032468115.1 Grayia smithii | reverse complement strand
AGAAGGTAAGTCACATGTTTGAAATTACAATATTTACACAGTTAATCAAATTGTCAGTTAGGTATTTACATATAACAGTTCTGATACCCTTTTAGTGACGAAAAACTAGTCCCCTCTTCCTTGGAGACTCTTACCATTTCTAAAAATAACTTTATGATCTTTTAATCACAGTTTTTTTAAAAAAAATATTCCTTATGTGAAAGATACCATGGAACATTTATATTGAAATATTATAAAGACTTCAAAGTCCTTAAACCAAACTGAAAAGAGAAATATAGATGTGACAATTAGTCAAACAAATGGGTAGATGATATATTGGCACTTCACTATTAAAAATCAAAATAGTGATGGTAATCTGTTTTCAAATAAGAAATTATTCAGAACAATTGAATAGGGTCTTTTAACCACACCCAATTGTGGGTGACAATTCTGTTTCCTGAAATAATACTTAAAATAATATTTTATCCATCCCTGTATAATCTACAGCAGCATAAAAATTGATTGAGAAATATAAGGGGAATTACCAAACCAAGTTTCATATTACTGACAATGAGGGAGCAATCAGACTTTCTTCAGAAGCAGATGAATAACAGTAATTAAAATTAAATTTGACAGTTCTGTCCATGACTTCATCTCTTTTCTCCTTGTTGCTATAATATCTCTGACAGAGAGGTCTCTTGATTTCTCACAGCTAACAAGGCATTACAAGTGGAAAAAAATGTACAGGGAACAAGTTGTGATTAATCTCAGATTAAATATAAGGTAAATTTAAAGTCGCCTCAGCAGATGCGGGTTGTGACCTAAAGGGCCATAAGCAGGATCAGCTTCTACTTATATGGTAGACCACTAGGCCAAGAATATTACCCAGGTAGGTTGATGAAATCATCACAGTGTGAGCATAAGTCAAGGTACCTATTCAGGATTTCAAATAAACTGAATATATCTTTTATCCAATTACAAGGAGATTACAATAAGATTATGGAACACAATGGGAACAGTTATAAGGGATGTTTGACTCACCATGTATAAAGGTTTGTCTCACCAATGAAGTGAGACTCTGATTTACATGCAGAGATAGCCATTTTATGGAACAGATGGCAAAGAGTTTCAGGGCCAAAGAATGAACAATCAAAAATCCACTGGCTCAATAAGATGGAAGGATGAAATCCTAGATCTGAATCTTGACCCTGATATATATAGATGGTTGGCTATCTGTTGCTGCTAGGGTATATGGCTTTTTATTACATTTTTATGTATATGGCTTCCTAATTCTCTCCAATTAATGTGTTTATTTAGCTTTCACAATATGCTTTAGAAATACTGAGCTGAGAGAATGAGATGGTTTTTTAAAAAATCATGCCTAATATGAATTGTTGATACAATACAATAAAGCAAAGTCATCTCTGTACCCAGGGCAAATTCTAGAAAGATAAGTCCATTTATTCAGTCATTATAAAGATAGGAAAAGTCTTGAAAAGGTTATACTGAATTGTATAAAAGGTTATACTGAACTGTATATACTTTCAGTATAATTCTTTCATTATATTGAAAGAAACAGAGCAAGAAAAAGCAGGGTTGGTAAACTTGCAATCAGACATTTGTGAGGCAAGCAATGTAGCACATACATAGGCACATACTATCCATAATGTGGACAGTGATCTGCTGTCCTTTTCTGAATTAAACAGTAGGAGGATGGAACAGAACAATCCTGGCCTACAAATGCCTGAAGTGAACTCTATAAGAATGACATTGTTGAATGTGAATGAAGACAAATTGGGCAATCATTGGGGAGAAAGGGAGGGAGGAAGGGAGGAAGGAAGGAAGGGAGGTAAGTAAGTTCAAATGTTTCAATTAACAATCAAAACTGTAAAAAGTAAAGTCCTAGCTTTACCTGTGTTACTAATTCATCATCTCATCAAACCAACCCTCACAACAAGTTTTAGCAGGTGTGGCAGAACAGCTTTTGCAGGTGTTGTGAGATTATACTATTTTATTTTGATTACTCACTCTGCTCTATATACTCACTCTGCTTCTGCTTAGAACCATACATACTAAAAAAATCTATATATGTGTAAATCCATCTTTCTTACTTTTGACCTAATTCAAGTACTTGGGGTACTTTACACAGAAGTTATGTTTGTACAGAATGACACTATTGAGATAATCACAAACCCTTTGCTTTAATTAGCAGCCTTAAAGACATTTGACATTGTGAGCTACTAAAATGTTTATTGACTTCTATTTGAAGGACGAAAAGGGCCCATGGTTTTAAATTAAAATATGTCTAATTAGGTAGATTAGCATAGATGACTTCATGAAGCTTTCATAAAAAGAAAACCTGTACTCCTATAATTAAATAGAACCAAGAATAAGTCACAGAAATGAGTAATTCTGTAAAGAGCTGGATATTAAATTCATAAAAGGATCAAAGCAATGGGAAAGACAAAAATATTAAAAAGAATCCACATCTTTTAATAAGAGCATTTATTATTACAATACATTTAATTGCAATGGATTTATATGCACTTCTCTTCAATATAGAAGCTTCTCAAATTCAAGTGGACCTGCTCACATATAACACTGTATATACTGCAGGTTTAAATAGTTATTTTGTTGTGTACATCATCCCCAACTATCAAAGTGCAGAATAGAGGAGAAATCTCTTGTTATCATTCTCCATGTCTCTTCTGATGTTGTTACATACCTAAAAGGGTTAAAATTGCAATAACCAAGAGCTCTTGGATGGAACAGTCCATTGTTTTGTTTCCAGAAGCTCTTTGCTTTCTATAGATATAGAAAATATATAGATATAGATGATTGCCTGTTGCATATATCTTTCTCTTTTTCTGCCTTGGTTTTCTTTTGTCCCATTTTCTTAATTTTTCATGTTTGCTAGAAGCCTACAAGTATGGAGATAATATTTGTTATAAAGCAGTCCAGTCATTAGCAATGTAAGATTTTATATACTATAGTGGGCATATTAAATTGCCAGCATGGAACTTACAAACCTGCTTCAGTATTGAGACAATGTAAGATCTCCAAGATATTCAACTCCTTGCCTTATTGTTGTAAGTGTAATTTTTAGACCACTTTCAAAAGTTGTCTGATATTATAATAATGCCAGTTTGATAGGCGTGAGGCATACTAAAATGAATAAGCCTTAATAGCTGCTTTTCTATTTTTATTGTAGAAATAGGGGAACAAACAACCCACATGCTATTTAGCCATATATAATTGATGGCAAGATGTAAACACGGAGAAAACCACAGGTTTTCAATGAATATATTATGCAAAAAAATACATTTATTGCCATTTGTATTCAAAAGTTCCCTAGATCTTGTGTTTTATTATTAGATTGTCTTTAAAATTAAGTAGGTACCTTTGGTACCTTAAAAATTAATTTTTAACATTTTGCAAAATGGAAGCAATTTTGAATGAGATCAGCAAGAGCTTCTTTCTATTCTTTAATACAGAAAATCTTCCCTTTTCTGCCACCCTTAGGTTCAGAAACCATAGCTACTGCTGATTTGTAGTTTTGTACTTGTAAATGCAGAAGATCCTGAATAGTTATGGAGCATGACAAGAAATGACCCACAATGTTTTGCATCCCTTTCCCTATTACTATTTTGCATCGGGTTGATGAATTTCAAGCCCTAGCAAACAACAACAATTACAAAGTAAATATCACAATGAAGTGTTTGCCCACACACCTCTGTTAGTTGATCATTTTCATATGAAATAAAGTCTCTCAAGTCAACCTTAAGGCCTGGTTACTATATGGATATCTCAGTGTTGTTTCCTAGCAACAATACAGAAGTGGTTTGTTTATTATTGTCTTTGAGATATATTTTTTTCAACTTCCTAAAAATCCTGAAATTTTCAGGTGGTTTGCTGTACAAGAATTAATCTACACGTAAGAGTTTAGAGCAGAGCTACTAAAGAATGCTGGCACAAAAAATCCTTCATATATTCACTTAGTATTTGCAGCAAATTTCTGGAAATAGTTTAATAAGTCTATACAATAGCTTCTACGGAAGACAATTTCTCAGTTAATGTTTCATGCCCTATCATTATTTAAAAGAAGATTAACTAATGTATTCTTTTGATTGAGGAAAGAATTCCCATATTAATCCTGGAGAGACCTAACAACATACATAGAAAATGGCAGTTCTTTTGGGTCATGCTTGGCCTTTTAGTGAAATGCCAGGAATCTAATTTTCAAAGTAGGTCAGAAGTACAAAAAATATTTTAATATATTTCATATAATAAAATACACATGGAAACATTTGGAGGCACGCCTAAGGCTTTCTGATGTCACATACGATCCTGGATATTCAGGTTGTACACTTTACTCTAGGTACTGTAACCATAATATGATTTACTTTTTCAACCATTGTACATAGACAGCATCCTTTTTGAAAAAAATGAATTGACTTATGGTGCTAGCAGGGCTGAACTATTTGTGACAGAGATTGGCCCTTCGTAAAATTTATAAATATTGAGATTTTTCATTATTTGTGTTTTATACATTTCTATGTAGGCCTTGTAGCAAAGAGAATGGATTGCAATTTTTAGAATATTTTCAAATTGACCATAAGTGAAAAATGGTACTGTGGAAATGTAGCAAGAAGATTGCAATATCAAAGATATATTTAAAATTATCCCATAAAGCTAGTACCTTAGGGTGCTCCCTTTTTTTTCTTCTTCATCCTCCACTCACTCACTCTATCTAAGCTTCTAATTATAGCACAAGCAACTATACTTGCAAATTTTTGTTGTGGCTAACTGTTTAAAAAGCTGTTTTGCAGGACATTGCATGCTGACGTTTACATTATGATTCATGCTTTTTTAATGAGGTGGTTGTATAATGGTAGATTATTTATGCTCTGATATTTATGGCACATTTTGTCCTAAAAGCCTTTGGGGAAAAAATTGTAGGAATTGACATACTTGCTAGGTAATCATATCATTAAAAATAGATGGCAAATATGTTTCACAGCATTATAGGTTTTCAACTCCACTAACAGCATTTTACCCTTTGTGAGAATCAGAGATTGGCACATAGAGCTTTTGGGAAGCAGATTGTCTGAGGCTGCAAGCACATTTATTTAGCTGTAAATCCCTCTGAAAAACAATTTATTTTAAAACCGTGTGCAATATTGTAAATGGATAATGCGGAAGATAAAACATTGGGGAATTTCCATTATTTTCCAAATTTTCTATTTTATGGGGATCAAATATTTGATTTAACTTGCACAAAGGTACATTGAAGATTTAACAACTTCAAGAACCACATTTGCCTGAATGGCTAATCTTTCCCATATTACTGTAATTTTCAGCACATTTTAAATAAGATTTTGAGTCACTGGGCTTGCCAAACAAACATATTGATCAGCTTTCCTTTTAGTAAAGTTAAAATTTGCATTTCTGGATAAATATTGGTTTTTCATTATTTCATGAATAGCAATAGAACTCATTTAGAGAATAACTGTACCATCCGATCACTGAGTTTTAATGATAAAAAGTTGAATAATATGGAATTTTAAAAACTAGCTACTATATATTGTGTGAAAACAGGACATTTCCCTTAGTCATCTTAGTGATTTATTTGTTTAGGCAGAACATGTTATATTAACATAAAAAGAGATAAATTAACATAGAAACAGGTCCTCCTTCCCTTTTTTTAAGGATTATGTGTGTTGTACGATTGCAGTCAGTTGGTAATAAACAAAGCATTCCTAGCAAATTGAGAACTCTGGCTTTCTTTATTCCTTACAAGTTTTCTGTGGTTTATGCAGCCTTTGTAAAAAAAACAGTGGGAAAATACACTATGTATTATCTAACAATTACTTTCAATCTTAATATTGGAACTAATTTATTTCTCTCTTCCCCCACTCACATTGTAACTGATTACTGCAGAATATTTTAAATTGTTTCTGAAATTTAGTTTAATATTTGATAAACCCTTTCATTGTATCTGCTAAAATGTTATATTTTATAACATTTTATATAGCTAAAATGATCTTTTTTACTAAGGAGTAAGATTCTCTGTTATTCAAGAGTAATTTCTTTTGGAAATTGTGTTTTGGAACACAAAATGCTAATAATGTGATTTAACCTGCAACTTCATGTTGCTGGATTCTATCAGCAGGAATGTGCAAAATAACTGAAAATGTATTCAGAAAAAATTGGAAGTACATAAAGTTTAAGGGTGTTTGTGTGTATCTTTGCATCAGTTTTGAAAACTGCAAATGGTTTTGAAGGGAGCCATGCAAATCATTAAAATATAATGAAATAACTAAATCATACATAATAAAGGTAGAGAATCTATTCTCAGATGAATTAAACTAAAAACTCAAGTGTGTTTGCTTGGGACTCACAGAGAAGCATGTGGGGTTGATTATTGCCCTGAAGGTCCTGCCCATACTTTTTAATTCACTTTTAATGCTGGATTTTAATCAACTTTGCCTCTTTTAAATTTTATATACACTATTTTATGTTTTAAAATTTTATTTGTTCAGAGTGTCTCTGGGAGGAAAATGCGCAGTTTCTAAATTTGATAAATAAATAATGAAAACTTTTAAATATCTTAGTCAGTAACCTCAATGCATCTAAAGGGCAAGGAAAGGCTGACTGACCAAGTTAGTTCATTAAACACTTCAACACTGATGTACATCTATGTTAGGGAAATCAAAGTTTGGCTTTTTAATTTTAAAAAGCACAGGAGCATTGCCTGAAACCAAACGAACAACAGAACAGGTTCCTGCCAAGCAGTGGAATCAGGACATAGCTCCAAATAAAACAACATCTGCTGGGGACTGTGATAGTCTCATCAGAAGAAGTTGCTCCAATAAACGGTATCATCATCCTTCCACTATGTCGGTGTTAAAAGAAGGCAGCCTGGTCTAGAGAGATAATGGATTCATCATTGAAAGCCTGCATTATACTTACAGGTGCTCTTATCAATCAGCTACTCACATGCAGAATGGAAGGTTTCACTTGAGAACAATGCATGTCACAGCCACAAAGACTACACTGTGAAAAACTTACAATAAAATAACCAAGGAAACTGAAGCAAGGTGAATGGACTCAGGAAGGGCTAAAAGCAATAAGCAGACATTTTAGGCTAATGCTCAACTGTCAAAGAAGCTCATTTTAAAAAAATATCTGGTGTTGTTGTTGCTTATTTAGTGTAATATGCTTTCCAAAGCAGGGAGAAGGGAAATGATTAATGATTAAATGATATAAAGCAATGTTTCTCAGCCTCCCCAATGTTGTCAACTTCCTGAATTCCCCAGACATCACAATATTGATATAGAATATAAAATGGAGATTTAGGAGATATGGCTATGATTTGAACATATGAAATACAGCTGAAAAAAACTGTATACTTTTCCTAATAGAAAACATTGATTACAGTTCATTAAGCCTCCTACTTAAAAGTTTGGCTTTCTCAAGCCAAACTTTGAAAGGAAATGTCCTTCTGAATGTTTGCTCCCTTGTTACCAATTAGTAATCAGTGAAATCAGTGTAATTATTTAGTTGTAAATATTTCCATTCTCAAAGAGTTTGTAGAATAGATTACATAAAATCAAGGAAAACAAGAAAAATGCATACTGCAGACATGTAGCCCTGAAATAAAGTGCAAAAAGAAAAGTTAATTAGAAAAAACACATGCATTCCCAAACATATAAATATGCACATACAGCAAACTGGAATTTCGCTGCTTGGCACTAACTTATTCTAAAATATAGAAACATTTTTAGTGTGAACTAGAGAACATGGGGAAGAAAAATGTATCTCAGCAGATGGTATCCTCTAACTAGCCAGACCATATCTGTCTTTGGAAGATAAATAAGATAGAGCCTGGTTATTACTGAAAGTCTCCAGTGAATACCAACCCTTCATGAAAAGTACATGCAGAACAAGTATATTGATGAATGAAACTAAAATTTAGTTTTATAGACATTGAATAAGGAAATATATAGATATAAATATATATATATTTATATATATATATTTATATATATAAATTTCATATATATATGAAATATATTCATATATATATATATATGAAATTACTATATTATATAGTAATTATATTGTATATATATAGTAATTTCATAATATATACATACATATGGAAGAATTATGAAATTTAATGAAAGATTGCTTTATAAAATTGCAGAAATTGCAAAGTTGACCAGTTTGGTTAGCAAGAAAAGACTGAAATCATATATAGACTTTTTACTGAAAAAAGAAAAGACTGAATTGAAGATTTATTCATTTGGGAATTAAAAAGGGAATTCATTTAGAAATTAAAAACAAGGAAAGGGAAAGAATAAAATAATACTACTTGGCAGGAATAAGGATGGAAATCAAAATTCCATATCTTCTTTTTTCCTTAACTTTTCTTTGATTCTTTGTACTTTTATTACATTTATTAATTCTAATAATATTTTTTAAAGTCAGAAGAAATGTTGACATGCAATCACCTTGTGTTTCTCCTCCCATCCCACTCCAGTTTATCTCTTTTATCAGTTTAGCAACTCCACCAATACAAGGAAGTGTAATATATCTCACACAAGCATGTCTTTTAATAAAATGTGTTAACCAAAAAGTTTGCCAGCAAACCTCCTCAGGTTTTTGGGTTGTATTACTTGCATCTTTAACTACTGTACTGCATGTTTCCTAAAGTTTGTATTAACATATATACAATAATGATTTGAAACTGTTCCTCTAACCCAAGTTTACATATTTTATGCAATCAGCTAAACAGATTTTTCTTCAATGTTTTGCCCATCAGCTCTCATTCACTGAAATTCTCATTAATTGAGTATAGTATTGTGCTTATTTCATTATAAAGTGGCCAAGAAGTCTGTCTGAATATCTTGTTTTGCATTATACAATTATCTCTCAATGGTCTGCAGCCTTCCTGACTCACTATTCATCAGTTCAGTCCCAAGGGAAGACAATCTGAGAGAACTTTTCTCCTTGGCCTTTTTAAATAATAGAGGCACTATGGCAATCCTGTCTTTGAGAAATTCCTAGAAATGTTTTTCCCTGGAGAAATTCAGAGAAATCAGCCAATTTCTATACCTGCAGATCTGACACAGCATTTCAAAAGGCCAATTGCTCCTATTCCAGTGGTTTAAAAAAATCATTTCTAATATTTTAACCAACCTATCCATTATTGTTTCAGATATATTACCTTATCTCACTCCTCTCTTTTCTAACTGTAATTTTGTTCCTTCCTTCCTTCCTTCCTTCCTTCCTTCCTTCCTTCCTTCCTTCCTTCCTTCCTTCCTTCCTTCCTTCCTTCCTTCCCTGCCCCCCTCTTATTCCTCTAATGTTCTCCATTTACTATATTTGTGGAAAATGTATAGGGAGTAAGTCAATGGAAAAGCCAGCAGGAAGTTGGGGAGGTTGTTTGGGAGTGATGTCAATCTATAAGTATGTGGGGTGCAAAGAAAGAGAAGAAAGAGAAAGATAGTATTATATACATACATACATACATACATACATACATACATACATACGTACCATACCATACCATACCATACTCTGGCTATCCTTTTCCCTAATGGCATCAAGACCTGCAAATTTTCCTTCTCAGCAAGATATTGATTCAGTTTTGGACTGAAAGAATATCCAGTTAACCAGCAATAGAATGTGAGCTAATATGAGCTTAATACAAACTGGAGCTTACTTTCTCCATCTCTCTTTTTCAAATAAATATCACATGGCACCATATAATTGTTTTTAATTACAACTGTAATGTAAAAAAATAATATGTGTTCGATCAGGAATGTTAGTGGACATAATAAACAAATATGTACATGTATTCATATGTAGCAGTGGCAAGAGATAATTCATGTATCTCCAATAAAATATCATGTATTCCCAATGAAAATTACAAAATTATTTTTATTATTATCACAAACAGATGATGTGTGGATGCACTTTTCTTTATGTCTTGACAATTTTTTAAAAGATTCAAAAAGATTCAAAACCTAGGCAAGTTTTTTTCTTGTCCTTTTTCTACTTACATTTTTTCAAAACTTGTTGGTAGAAAGAAATAAGAAAAAATATGTAGTTTTTGACACCACAAATATTACAAACAAAATAAATAATGTATGTTAAAAACAAAAGGGAAGGAATATTAAAATAAAAAGTACAGATGAACAATAATAACACAATAATGCAAAATAAAGGGAAATGTATACATATATCATACATAGGATGCTCCTCAGGTTCTTTTAAGATAATTTATATTGCTTTAAACTTATTATATACTATATATACTACTACAGGCAAGATGAAATAAGTAAAGGGGTAATTTTAGCATGTGAGGTTTAAAATATTTTGGTTGCAGCTTTTTTTTTCCCCCTCCATTTTTTATGTCTGGTCCCTGGCAACTTGTGCCTTCATGAATATGTCCTTCAGTTTAGGAAAGATTGTCTTCTACACATTTTGTAAAATTCTATAAGATTAACTATTAATCCTATAGCTTTCTACTAGAAGTGACATGAATGGTATAAATAGCAGAGAAAGAAGAACTTATTGGCCAAGATAGGAAACAGATTCTAAATATGGCAAAGGTTTGTTCTGAGCATCAAGACTCTTTCTATATAGATAGTCTTAGACTAATAACCATTTATTTAATATTGGCTCGAAGTTATGACATCCTCAGAAAAAAATGACGTATAATTAAAGTTATGACTATTGCACCAGCCCTGCAGTCATGTACCCTGCTTCCCTGAAAATAAGACCTCCCCCGAAAATATTTAAACACATGCGTAGCCAGTCCCCGCCATTTCCTCTAGTTAGGGTTAGGGAGACAGAGCTGGAAATTAGGTAAGATGGCAAAGGAGCCCCATCTTGCTCCATGCGCCCCAAAATAATAAGACCTCCCCAAAAATAACACCAAGTGCTTATTTCAGGGTTCAAAAAAATATAAGACATGGTCTTATTTTGGGGAAAACATGGTAGTTGCAATTTGGACACTTGGCACTTGGCTCACATTTACAATGGTTGCAATGTCTTGTGGTCATGTAGTCATGATTTGCAATCTTTTCACCTGGTTTTCAATGAGGAAAGTCATTTGAGAAAACCAGATTTATTTAACAACTTTATGATTCATTAATTAATCATTTATTTCTCTTAATTGCTGCAAGAATAGTTGTAAAACAGATCTGGTCACAAGTTGACTCACTTAATGACTCATAACTGAAATTCTGGTCCCAACTGTGATTCTAAATCAAGGACTACCTCTATTTAAGAAGTGGTATCCAATCCATATGGTGCATTGCTCCTACTGAATTGAATTTTGGATACTTTTTTTTAAAGGCCTAGTTCAATAAAATGTCATATATCCACAATGAGAATTACGAAATTATTATTTTTTATTATCTCAGATAGATGACTTGTTGATGAACTTTTCTTTATGTCTTGACAATTTTTAAAAAAATCATTTAAAAATTCAAAACCTAGGCAAGTTTCTTTCTTCTCCTTTTTTTACTTATATTTTTTTCAAAGCATTTTGTATCAAAAAAAATATATAAACTTTAAAAATGGGAAGTTATATGTTTAAATTTCTCTTCAGTAAACATGCAATTAGATCTGTAGAAGAATTTGCTTAACAGAATTTTTTGAATTTTTTTCCCCATAATCACCATGGTTGAATTTTGTTTCCTGTCAATATTATTATAGTTATTTTTCTTTTAAAAATGCAACATATTTACAGTACATGAAGAATAATATTAGATTATATTACGCATGTTGTCAGACTTGGTTTATTAAACTGTTATTA
>JANHFM010007366.1:345002-358456 GCA_032468115.1 Grayia smithii | reverse complement strand
AGGAAGGAAAGGAAGGAAAGGAAGGAAAGGAAGGAAGGAAGGAAGGAAGGAAGGAAGGAAGGAAGGAAGGAAGGAAGGAAGGAAAGAAGAAAGGAAGAAAATGAAATACACGTAGGGGAAAGACTATCTAAAATTAATCCAAAAGAAGAAAATATATTTAGCTCAGGGTTGAACTGTTGAGACCACAGTATTCTCTGAGTTTGCTTCAGTGGTGGGTTGCTCCCGGTTTGAGCTGGTTCGCGCGATCCAGTAGCGATGACTCTGTGATGTCACCGAACCAGTTCTCTGCGACTGGAGCTGGGCCCACCCGCGCGCCCGTATTTACAGTTCTGTGTGCTCCGTGTGCTCCGCGCATGCCAAAAAATTACTGAGCATGTGCGGAGTGCACATTCAGCGCGCACGTGTGCCGATCATGCACAAAGCACATGCGTCATCAGAACCGGTAGTAAAGGTAAGTAGAACCCACCCCTGGTTTGCTTGTTTGCTTGCAGATGTTTCATTACCCAATCTGATAATACCATCAGCACTACTGAGTGTAGGGTTTTTTCCCTGTTTTGTGTAGTATCTGAACAACCAGAAGAAAACCGCATCTCCACCAACTGGTAAGACAAGCTATTGTATATAAACAGGAAGCAGAACTCACACTCAATAGCACTGATGATATTACCTTAAAATGTGCTGCTTTTGTGAAGTATTGAAACACAGACACATGTTTTCTTTACTATAGGTTTTATTAACGTATTGATAATCATAAGCCAGCCAGAGTTTGGTACATGAAGGTTTTAAATAAATAAATAAAACCTAACATCACTCATTTGGTGTCCTTTTTGGATGGATGGATGGATTTTTATTACAGCTTTTTCTTTGTGGGTAAACTAAAATAACACCTGCTTTTTCTAGCTTTATAAATTTGGCCTGTATAATGTTTTAAGCATATCTAAAGCTTGGTGGGAATGTATCTGACCTTATCTTTTAAATAGGACTTCCAGAGTTGAAATAGTGTTACAAATAATAGTGTGATATATGATGAGAAAGGGTAAAGCAATCTTTATGATATGTGTCAGGGTATTTTATGTAAAAGATGCTGTAGTTATGCTGATTTCCATGGGGAGTTATGTAACAATAATATCAAATATCAAGTCTTTTAAAATGTACATTTACCATCAGTCTAGGGCAGATGTTCCCATTTTATGCTTGGAATCTGTTTTGATATATGTTTAATTTTCTTTCTAAAAAAACAGATTTGCTTGGCTCTGTAATTTTATTAGGAATACAGTATGCAATTAAAAAAGATGGAAAATTTTGCTGTTGTAAAAGTGCAACAACATTAATTCATAATCTATCAAATGAAAAATTCAATCAGTAAATGGTTTGTGTGGGAGACTAATGAATCATAACACTTTTAGAATACACTACTATTGAAGGGTTGTTCTATATAGTAAATGTATAACTCAATTTTGAAATTATGTATATTGGCACCAGCTTAGCATAAATAACAGTCTCCACAATCAGTTAATTACAGGATTTTATCAATGAATGACAGCACAGCATTTTGCCAGGAGCAAAAATTCAGCTTGACTTATGGACAAGAATATTACATACTGAAACGCACATCTTAGTCATATCATTGATCTAGTAAGATCTTAAGGGGATTACTAAACTTGAAAAACAAGGGTTGGGGTAAGATACTAATTTTACCTTTATTATTAAATGATGCAAGTATATTGGCAAGCAAATCATATCTGGAAAAGTATATAAAGCAGAAAAGACAACACTGCTCAATTGGCAAGTCATTTAATTAATTCACAAATTAATTGCCCTGTCTCTCATCCAAGTCTCAAAAATGTCAGGAATAATAGTCCTGGAGTACAATACTTTTTGTTGGGTGTTTTTTAAATAATTCCATGAAAAATTGCAAGATGTAAAAAATATAGATAACCTATTCTTAATTCTAGGTGAGGGGATAGGGATACAGTTCTTTGAAATTCTGGATCACATAAGCAATTTAAACATTAAAACATAAATACCATAAATAATGATAATAAAATGTTTTTTACCCAAAAATATTTTATCTAATAATCCCAGCTGGATATGCATAGTAGACACTGGATAATAATGAGAAAATATTAAGTAAGTTTTCTGAAGTCAACTAATCAACATCCTTATCATCTTTAAGATCATTGTGTTAATAGGATTGTCTAATTTCTGTATTTGTTAACAAAAAAATTGCCCTGCTGGCTGCAAATGTGCAAGTATTTAGCAAAATCTCAAACTAATATGCACTAATTAAATGGATGATATCTGCACACTTGGGTTATTATTGCAAACAGATTTATCTATTCTGTTTCTGCTGTAATAGCTCTTTTTTAAATGTTACAAAAATTAAAATTAAAAGACACCTAGATACTGTTTAAAACCTTTGATTTAAACATAATAAATGTTGCTTTCCATTTATCATGAATTTATAAAGCAACATCCACACCATGATGAGAAAATATCATAAACTCTTTTTTTTTAAGGTAGCAATTATACTCCCATTTTTTATGTAGATAAAGGAGCATGTGGGGGAAAGTGCAGCCTGATTCAGGTCAGAGTCAACTATAGTCATTTCATTGATATGGCCATTTTGTTTTCCTGGAAAAAATATGATTCTAAACTTTCCAGGATTCCTGATATTCCTAGGTTGTGCAATACTGTTTTTTTTTTATATAGTAATTGAAGTAATTGAAGTATCTTTCAGACCAAACTGCTTAGCAAGACCAAACAAGAACAGCAAGTCCATTAAAAGAAATATTTGAATAGTATAAAATAATGTTAACTGAGAAGAGTTAGAAGCTCAACTTTCAGTCGATTTTGCTACAGCAATATTCTAATAATATTGCCATTGCAGCCCTCTGGGATTTCCCCTCCCCCATCCCCACAGGTATTTCCTAATAGTCTCCAAGTATAAATTAATCTGACCCTAACTGTCTGTTCTGTAGAAGGGGAGATTCCTGCACGGTCACAGTTTTCAAGTAAAACTTTCAGCAGATGTCTACTGGTTGCCCAGATCAAATAGTAACCATTTAGGAAATGTTTAGAAATGCTACCACTGTCCAGGGCCATATAGTATTTATATAGTATTTAGGTAATGTGACAAACAGCCATGGTGGTGCAATGGTTAGAATGCAGTGTTTAGAATACAGTATTGCAGGCTACTTCTGCTGACTGCTGACTGCCAACAATTTGGCAGGTCAAATCTCACCAGGCTCATGGTTGACTCAGCCTTCCATCCTTCCGAGGTTGGTAAAATGAGGACCCAGATTGTTGGGGCAATATGCTGACTCTGTAAACCGCTTGGAGAGGCCTGTAAAGAAACTATGAAGCGGTATATAAGTCTAAGTGCTTTTGCTATTGCTAATGTGATTTTAAAAAGGTTAAAAATAGGATCTCATTGGACAAATTGGAACATACAAGGAAATCCTAACTGGAAACTTTTGAACAGATGAAGGAGATCACTTTTAAGCAATGAGAAAAAGAGATGAATTTTAGAGTTGGAAATAATATATATGTGGAGTTATTGGTATAAAAAGGAAGATAATAATCTAGGGCCAAGAATAGACATAAGAACTTTGCTTGAAGCATACAGATGTGATTCAGCAAGATTAAAGCTGAGAGAAACAATTAGGAAAAAGAAATGGAAATGATTAGTGGAGGATAGCTACTCTAAAAGGAGATAAAATGGGTCAGGGATATAATGTAAGGTGTATTTCAAAAAAGCAAAGAAGCAAAATTAAAACAAATGAAAAATTATTCATCAGCCGTCACTTAAAAAGAGAAAAAGGGGCAAGGGGACAAAGAATTCTTCTCTCTCTTTCTCTTGCTACATAGCTATATAATTGTGACACTTTTATCACACTTCAATTAATTTTGTGCGATTTACAGATTAAAGAACAACATAAAAATAACAAAATACAATGAATTAGACCAAGAAAATTCAAAAAATATCAGATCCATGATTTTCATAAAGAATACAATAAGGGAGCTTCATGGTGAACTAGCTATACTTGAAAAAGCAGGAACGGCATCTAGGTGGAGATCAGTAGCTAGATCAGGGGTCTGCAACTTTAAACACTCAAAGAGCCATTTGGACACATTTCCCACAGAAAAGAAAACACTGGGAGCCACAAAACCCTTCCTGTGCCTGACTATTTCTTGAGCGGCCACAACACTAGCATATGTAGTTGAATTAAACATTATGTTTTCTTCTGAAACTTTTGGATTTATCCATGGTTGTCCTATCAATGGTTGAAAAACTCAATAAATTGCATGCCGGCAGGTGTCGCACATTGGCGGTTGTGATGCATATTCTGAGTGACGGAGCCAGAGCAGAGGGGTGAATGAGCCATATGCAGCTCCAGACCCCTGAGCTAGATCATGAACTTTGTTTGGCACAATCTTTCTGGATAAAGGAGAGATTATGAGATGGCCCAATTCCACTTTGGACAGTTTAGCTATTTTAAGTGATTGGACTGCTGGAAAATACCAGCAGTACTATAAGGATTCTTACCATAAATATTTTGAAGATGAACTTTTACAGTCGTTACAAAACATGATGAACTCTATTTTACTGGAAGAAAAGATGCTAGTGAATTGGAAAACTTCGAATATAATACTAATACCTAACAAGGCACAAGATTTGACTAACAAGAAACTATAGTGTGAAATAAACAATTTTCAAGCCAAATTTACTAATATCTTTTATATGCTAATGACATGGTTCTAATGGCATATTTCCAAACAGGCATGAGAAAACTGTTGCTAAAGCTAAATACCTACTGTGCTCTTAATTTCTAAAACATCAATGAATCACCAAATCACAAGTGATGGTATTTAGCAGGAAAAGTGTGAAAGTTAACTAGCAGATAAATGCCAGTTTGAACAAGTGAATTCTTTTACCTATTTAGGAGAGGGTCTTTTTATCAACATAGGGGCATGATTAAATAATTTTTTAAAAAGCTCATCAAGGGTCAAAGTAAGTACTGACTATATATGTGCGCGTGCACACACACACACACACACACACACATACACACATTATAATTGTCAGGTACCCTGACTCCTTATAATGAAAGTATTCAGGGCAAAATAGTCCCAATGCTGACCTGTGGTGCAGAACTTGGGACCTTAACAAAGCTATTTTTGTGTTAAATTTATATTTATCAACAAAGAATTATAATAATTATTTCTTTGTCGATAAATATAAATTTAACACAAAAAATAGTTTGTCGTGAAAGCCACTGCCTGTGAAGGATCCTGGATCGGGGCTGAAAGAAAAAGGGAAGCAGTATGCCCCATCCCATATTTGGATAGACCAGGTTGCCCTGATAAAAAACACTTGATTTGAACAAATTCAGACCCATTAAGATATATATTGGGAACTGAAAAATATACATCTGGCCTGCAGTCAGAGCAGCAACAGATATACATTCCATACACAATTAATATTTTATGGATCCAGAAGGACTTCCCAAAAGATGCTTAGAAGAACATATAAATATAGCTTAGCCTAATTCCCAAGTGAGGCAACTCATCAAGATTATTTTACAGCACAAGTTTCCTACAAAATATTTACTGTCAATGGCTTTCTGGGCAATGGAATTTTTTAGAGAATGAAATTATTGGCTGAAAGCTTCACCCTAAGGGGAGATTTGGGTTGCTGGATTCCATGGCCAAATATGGGTGCTTCCATCAGTTGTCATATCATAACATAATTTTCATATATGATACCTCAGCCATTGAAAATATTTCTCATGTGTTGTTTCACTCTCAATTATAGACATCCTGCACGCTTAGATAATTATAATCCATATTGGAAAGAAAAGCCCAATGGGATCTGAACCATAGATTATATTTCTTTCTTCCTTTCTTCCTATGGGCAATAATGTATATATTGTAAGCAGAACTGCTAAATTCTTAATTAAGGCAGTTGAGCTAAGGACCCAATAGGTCAAACAAATTGGGAGGTCATGCAAGGAGATTCATTTATCAGAGTGCTGACTCATTAACTTACCACATAGGTGTTTTATCACTGTTATACGTTCCATCTACTGTATTTTATCCTGGGAAAAGATTATGTATATCTTCTTTTATCTTATTGATAAGTTGCAAGACTAATCAATTAATAAACTATTCATAAGGATTAATGTGGGTTTTAACCTAAAAGACAATTGTTAAAGGATATTAGAAACATATTGGACAGTTTGGACTATTTGGAAAACAATGAAAAACAAGCCACATTTATTTTCTTAGTTAAAGAGGACTTTGATGTTTTGAATTGGTCTTTCATGGGTAAAATGGGCAAGATTAAGTTTGACTTTGCAGAAAGCACAAATTATTGTTAATAGAGATTTAACAAAACCCTATGAGAAACAAAAGGGAACAAACATGAATGTTCGCTGTTTCCTCTTTTGTTTATTTTGGTTCTTGAACTACTGAATTGTTGGAGTAAAGATTTCAAAACAATAATATAAGTTAAGGACTTTTGCAGATGACTTGGCTTTGGTTTTGGAAGATCCTGTAAAGAAAATTAAAAATTTATGGACAGATTTAAAGAATTTGATACATTAGCAGGTTTCAAAATTAATAAACAGGTGAAGATGTTAAATCAGATCAAACTGAGCTAATAAATAAAACAGATTTTAAGGCCTTCTACTGAGAAGCAGGTAATATATCTTGGCATCACTATGACAAATATGAACTGTATGTTAAGCACTTGCTAGTATTCTCTGAACAGCAGCATACAGGTAACTATGTTAAGACATGAATGAGGTTAAAAAAGACATCTTAAGATGGGATAAGTTATAATTGTCACGTCTGTGGAGAATTTCTGTGGTAAAAATAAATGTCTTGCTTGGAATTGTATTTTTGCTTCAGACAATAGTTTTATAATAACCTTTTAAACAGTGTCAGAAAGATATAGCCAAAATTGTGTGGTGGGGGTAAATATCACAAATTAAGTATAAGGTGTTACAAGATGCAAAGAAAAGAGGAAAATTGGGCCTACTTAATTTCAAATTATATTTTGTAGTTTACAATTGGCTTTGGTTGAAACATTAGGTGCTACTGAGAAACAGAAAGCTTTTGGAGTTAGAATTTGATATTTGGGTCCCATGGATATTGATGGGGCAAAAAGTTCAAGTTGATGTAGAACTTCGTTTTAGTACATGATAATTTTTGTATTTGTGTATCTGCAGCAAGATTGTTGTACATACAAAGATGAAAAGAATTTACATTAGCCACAATGGAGGAATGGTTGGTGAATCAGACCAGGCTACCTACAGTACTATCTTCATTTAATTGCATCAGTCTGTCACACCTGGCCAAGCAAGGACAGTATGTTACAGAATCATCAGTTAAAGGACTCAAACTGAAGAGATCCTTTTCTGCCATAATCTCCTCTCTATGTAATATTCTTATCCTGGAGGTGAGGCAAATCTCTATTCTACTGACCTTCAAAAAAGAATTTAAAAATGGGCCCATCCCCACTCATGCAGAGGCCAGGGAAGCACTCAAGTATGGGGCTGATTAATCCTTTTGTTGACTAGAAGCAGTTTAGGGAATTTTTCCATAAAACAGAAAATAATTAACTTGTGATTTTGATGATTAGACAGGATAGATCATAGATATTTATGTTGTAACCATAGAGTAAGAGGTAAATTTATAATTGCACTTTTAATTGCAGTAAAGAAAATCAGAAGCTACTTCTTTATATCTATTTTTCTTTACTATTTTTTATTTACTTTGCCCAATTTTTCCTTTTACTTTCTGTTTGATTTTTTATCTTTGTCTTACTTTAAATTAGTTTTACCTTTATTTTTAAAAATATTAATAAATTCTATCTACACTGGCAATTTGACTCTCATTGGCTCAAGGTTGACTCAGCCTTCCTTCCATCCTTCCTAGATTGGTAAAATGAAGACCCAGATTGTGGGGACAATATGCTGGTTCTGTAAACCACTTAAGAGGCATGTAAGGCACTGTGAAGTGGTATATAAGTCTAAGTGCTATTGCTATTGCTATAGCTATAAAGAATACAGTGAACATTCTCTTCATTTGCTTGCAGTTGCAGTCTATTTGCCCAGTTGCAGTCTATGATGGCAGGAAGTGAACAGTCACTGCCTAGGTCCTTCTTTTGTAGAGTACCACAAAATTCAATATCGTCTCCTATCCTGTTACATCTATATGAAACCACTGGGTAAGGACATCTGTTGTTTTGAGTATATTGTATATAATTGAGTATATAACTGAATATATTCAGTTATATAGTTTGATCCCAGGCCAGCTAAATGATCCATGGAGTTCCTGTTCCAGTCTTTGCAGACTTTGTAGGCTTGCATGGACAAAAACTGTCTGAATTCCAATCCACCAGGACCTTGTGGGTGTGTGTGCAGGAGCCCCCTAGATTTGAGGACTTTGCATCTTTAATTTTGGATTGGGTTTCATTTTTTTACTCAAAAATGCTGTGCAATTTTGCAGGATTGTGTGTCTTCTTTGGTTACAGCTTCTTCTATGGCCAAGACAATCTTCAGTGTGCCAGTTGAACCTGTTCAAGGATTGTGAAAGCCTTCAGAGAATAATTCAGGCCTCATCACTTCATGGCTTGACTATTTCATGTACTTTGCTATGCCTGACTCTAATGGCTACTTAGAGTAAATGCTACAACTATTCCAGAATATATGGAATGAATAGTGATGGTTTGCTTCAGCATAACCATATAACATGCCTACTTTACAACACAGTTTGCCAGTATGTTTCCAGGTTTTGCCAGGTTTCCACTGTTTGCAAGTATGTTTCCTGTTTGCCAGGTGCAATTCAATTGCCTGGTTATCACTTTAAACTCCCACATGGCATAAAGACCTGTTATCTGAGTAAATGCCTATTTCCTGTAATTTCTGCCTTGTCAGTAAGAGCTGATAGAATAGGCACACCAAACAATGAGTGTAATCTTTAGTACCTAGAAGGCATGGCTTTTCTGTTTTAGCACCTGCTCTCCAGAATGAGGCCCCTCTATGATCCAGACAGCTATCATCCCAATGGCGTTCTGGAAGATCTTAATGAGCTGGCTGCTCTCCCACTGCTAGGATAGGGTAAATGGATGCCCTTGCTGGATATGTTTGCCTATGTTTTTCAATGGATTGTCATTTTACAAATTTTATTTATTGCATTTGTGCTACCCAAGACTGGTATCGAATTGGTCAATAACAAACTGTGTGTAAGAGAGAAAACGAATGAGAAAGGGAAAAGAGATTTCCTTTGTCTGGAAATAATATGATCTCATATTGCTGTAAAGTTCAGTTTTATGTGTAAATAATATTTCAGTTGCACTTCAGCTCCTTCTAATATTGTCCAAACAAAAGCATACAGGTTAGCATTATCTTAACCTTTATACTCATAACATTGGGCAGCAACAGAAGTGTGTATGTAGTTTAGGGACTTTATGAGTCAGACTAAATAACCTGGCATAATTGCACAAATGGGCAGGAAATTAAAACCATGAACTTATTGGATTTCATTGAAGAAACAAAGAAATTTGATTCTGCAAGGAAGCTAATTGCTCAGTGATATCATTTGTGCCAGCTATTGAACTCCTAATCAGAGACATTAAAAACATATTTACATATTTTAATTTACACCTGCTTCTTCTACAGATACAATTCTAGTGTGGGTTCTTATTATTTCTAGTTAAAAAATAGAAAATAAAATCTTGTTTACAATATAAAGACTATGGCATATTTTTATTAATTATATTCTATTTGGTATTTGGTGTCTGGGAGAAAAGAGGAGTGGCTCACTCCTCCTGTATAGGAAACAATTGGGTAAGAGCAGGAAAAAAAAATGTAACAGGCAAAATTATGGATGTAGTTGTTTCTTTCTTTTAGATTTGTTTGAAGAATAGTGGAAGGAAATGTGAAATATAAGAGGATATAACATGCCTTCATAATTCAGTATTTACACAAATATAGAAAAATTCCTTTTCCCCCTCCCAGTGATAATGATAATACATTAAAATGCAATCACAAATGATAAGGCCTTGAAGGAAGCAAGTGTTAAATGTTGAAACAGTTACATGGGAAACAGAGAAAGTGGGTAGAGTGATACAAAACATTAATCAGAAGGCTCAGAGGCTCTGGTCATATATGTATCATTGAGAAGGCTCAGCTTTCTGCATGAAATTTGCTAACAGTAGTGCTACGTAGAAATGTTGCTTTTAAAGACTCAGATGTTGTTTTAAATGTATTGAATATTTTATTGTGCTTGCATAGCTAATGCTGTAAAGAGGCATTGCAAAGAACAATGATAAGATAGGAAGATCCTTTGTCAAAGCAAACAACAGTAAACAACTTCTGCATTGTGTGGCAAAGCAGTTTTGTTCTCCTTTGAACAATAGTTTTAACAGGTGTCATGTGGCTCAGAGGCTGTTTCTATAACTATCTCCAGGGTGCCAAGCCATTCCTCAAAGTTTCTGTGGAAGGAATTGGTTGGTGGGATTTGGCTTGTAAAAACACGTGAGCATCTGTTGCTTGTTCAGCCTCATTACCATTCACATAATTAAGTCCTACAGTTTTCAACTCACCATCCAGTGCCTGCTTCCCTTTCACACAAAAAGAGAATCTGGATTAAATTGAAAAGAGCTGGTCTTATTGCCAAGTAAACACTGGGATTTTATTAGTATATTATTAGCAGTAGCCAAGCAAATCTCTTCAGTGAAGGGCTAACTCAGTGTTTTCATAGGAGTGAAATAAGAGCTGGGTCAACACAAAACCTTCAACAGTCCTCAAATAAAAGTGTACATATTTTTATATAATACTAATTTAGTCATCTAAGGTATTGGTATCAGAAATTATATTAGCTATACTAAGGTACAGGGTGGTACAAAGTTTTATTTTAAAATTGTAGAAGTATGAATTTGCCATACTGTTTTTTTTCTACACAGTATGGAATATATATGACCTGTTAGTTGACACACCTTACCTAAAATATTTATCTGGTTTGATCATGCTGTTCTGATTGCTTGCTTTAATTGATTGGGATTGAGATGTCCCATGAACATGTTGTACCTTCCATTTTGATGAAATCCTTTTCCCATCAAGAATTGATAAAAGGTTGAGAAATGTCAAAGAAATCTTCTTTGACTATGGCAAAGCAATGTACAGTGTCATTGAGGCACAAACTTCTGCACACACTTATATACACATACTCAGAAACCAAGCAGATTATGCATTTTCCCTGCTATAACTAGATATAACTCTAAAAAAGTGTAGACAGCAATTTGCATTCCTATCCACAGACTTCCCTGATATTATTATTATCCTCCCCAAAATAAAGGTTTAAATATAGTCATTTCTTAAATTTATATGGCTACTTATCTCATATAAATGACTCTGAGCAGCTAACAATTAAAAACAGAATAAAATCAATATTCAAAATTATGCAGAACATAAATAAAAGCTGAGCACCAACTTATATCAACACTAACCATAATGTCAAGTAACATAAGCAAGAAATGGACAGGCTCTTCTGTACCATAACATCCTCAGACCCAGGGGCAAAGCCAGGTCTTTAAGATCTTGCAAAAAGCCAGCAGGGCCAGGGAAGGTTTCCAGTGATATTGTTCCAATGGGTGGGTATAACAATATTGTTGTCTATAAGAATATGGATAGGTGTACACATGTGAGAGTCTGTTCTTAATGTCAATTTTTCATTATCATCTGGTGGTAATAAATTCTCAACTATTTTAAATTAATATATCAGGCAGACTTTGAAGAGCTTTTGAAAAGAGTTGCTAGTTTCTCATAAATGTTCACTTTATATTTTTATAATGTTGACTTTCTCCTTCCCTAAAATGCTTTTATTAATCCCTTAATGCAATTTCCTGGGTGATCCCAGATGCTTTTATATAATCACTCAAGCTGTCTCTTAAATTGCTGCCCAATCTACCTTGTCAGTAATGTACACTGCAGTTTGCTACCAACTGGTCTCAAAATGCATCTGCGTATGAGTTAGGCTGAATAAAAAAACTTTTTAAAAAACCCCAAACAACTCTACTCTATTTACCTCTCTTTCAGCCAGATTCCTGCCTTTCAGATTTTGGGAGCTAATCTAAAATAAGCATGCTGGCTAATAAACTGTCCTCATGTAAAATAATTTATAGACAAAACATATCCTATTGACTGACTGATTGATTGATGTGGAGATATAGATCTATAATGTATTAGAATTATTAGAAATATAACCTGCTGTATTGATCAATGATCATTGTCTATGGTCTAGTGCAGTGTTTCTCAACTTTGGCCACTGGAAGATATGTGGACTTCAACTCCCAGAATTCCCCATGGGAGTTGAAGTCCACACATCTTCCAGTGGCCAAGGTTGAGAAACACTGGTCTAGTGTTACTGCCTGTATATACAGCAAGTCTTGGAATGGGTTCTGCAGAACAACCTGCCTCTGTTTAGTGTCTTTTGTTGGATCAGGAGAAAAAATGAGGCCACAGCAATGAATTGTGATACAAACAAAACAAACAAAAGCAAAGACTTCAGTGTAGATTTAGAGAACGAGGCCTGTCAGAGAAAAGCAAGCCATTTGATAATATGCACAAAATATTATTTAAAAAGTAATGCAGGATGCAAAGTATATATGAAGTTCCAGAAACAAAGAGAGCAAACTTGGAAATCTATAACGTAAAAGATGAAATGAGACAAGCAATTCAGCTGCATCTGAAGCAAATGACAAAATTAATGCAACTGGTTCTGCTATATCACAGAATGAATCTAAGCAACATTTTAAAAAGTATTAAATAACTTTTGTACCATATGCATTCACAGCTGCAGAGAAGAAAAAAAAAGCACAAATAAACAGATAAGAACTGAGTTTGGTTTGGGGAGTTAAATATTTCAACCTGTATTATTCAATCCATGAAAAGAAACTCCATTTACAGCAGCTTTTCTTTGGAAGACAAAGATCTAATACAGAATTGAAATAAATAAATAAATAATCAATCACACAAATGCAGATGGGTTGCCTCATTTTCCTCTGAAGGGTAAACAATCTAAAAAAATCCACATCAAATAAAAATTCATTTGACACATGTTTTCTCAGAGTCTGAAAATCTTTCCATCATATCTGAAATGCTTCAAAGAGAAATTGAGAATAATCCAATTTTTGTTGTTGTTGTTACGATGGAGCCATGTTCAAGGGGGGCAGAAGTATTTTCACTTCTTCAATAACACCCATGCATATTATATTCACGTTCCAAAACAAATAGTAAGAATGAATTTGTAGCTGAACAGTTCCAGACATAAAGAAAGAAAGAAAGAAAGAAAGAAAGAAAGAAAGGAGAAAGAAAGAAAGAGGAAGGAAGGAAGGAAGGAAGGAAGGAAGGAAGGAAGGAAGGAAGGAAGGAAGGAAGGAAGGA
>JANHFM010007366.1:306605-320647 GCA_032468115.1 Grayia smithii | reverse complement strand
TCTCCCCTGGTCCTTCTCTTCGCTAGACTAGCCATGCCTAGTTCCTGTAACCGTTCTTCATATGTTTTGGTCTCCAGCCCCCTAATCATCCTGGTTGCTCTCCTCTGCACTTTTTCTAGAGTCTCAACATCTTTTTTATAGTATGATGACCAAAACTGGATGCAGTATTCCAGGTGTAGTCTTACACACAGATAGCTGAGTGGTAGAATATACAAGTAGTCCCTGCTTAGCAACTGCCTTGTTCAATGACCATTCACAGTTATAATGATGATGGAAAAGTAACTTTGTGAGCAATGCTCACAATTACAACTTTCACCCGCCTGTAGTTAAACTGTTAGCACATTTATGGTTTTACTTAGCAATTCTCTGATCAGTCTGAGAAAGATGGTAAATTCATGGGCATCTACAGGACAACCAAGTCACATGTGCCACAAGTTCATGCATAATTTGGGTCATTTGCATTTATAATGTCATAATACGTTTGACCAAAAGCATCTGTTGGGATGCCTCAAAGGTGCTTTTTTCAAGAGGCAACTGGATTTTCTTTCTTTTTCCTTGAAGGCATTTTACTTCTTATCCAAGAAGTTTCTTCAGTTCTGACTGAGAAAGAAAAAGAGAGAAAGAAGAAAGAAAGAAGAAAGAAGAAAGAAGAAAGAAAGAAAGAAAGAAAGAAAGAAAGAAAGAAAGAAAGAAAGAAAGAAAGAAAGAAAGAAAGACATGATAAGACATTGGTATGTTTTTATATATCTTAGGAAAATTTAATGAACCATATACCCAATACTGGACCAGTTAAACTTGGACATGTTTGTATTACTGTTAAATTAAATAGGGGGTTTAATGCTTTTCTTCCACATGATCAAATCTTGATGAAAATTGTACCCCATGGCATTTATCCATCCTGGAAGGCAAGCCACCATATGTTCTTAAGGAATTTGCTTTTGAGACTTAATAACTGTGCAAAGTGAAGCACCCCTTAGAGATTTTGTACAGACCTGCTAACAAAGCTCCTTTGTAGAGGTTTAAGTCAAGGTCATGATAGAAAATATAAATCTTAACCATTACCTGTTATGTGCCATAATTCTGATACCTAGATTATTTCTAGCTATTAAATATTAAAATAGTAATTTTCATATGATGAATTTAATTAAATCATAATTGCATCATTATGCATCTAATAATTTAAGTTTTGATTTGTCAGTAAGTTTCACTGAGTTCAATGAAGATTCTATTCATGCAAATTCAGTAAGCATAGTATTATCTTAATCTTTAGAGATGTTTCATATAAATAGAAAAGACAATGTATCGGAATAAAATATCATCCATTGTAGTGCTTCACTAAATCAAAACTCATTGAAACACATATTTCTGTCGTTCAGTTAACATTTTTGGTTAAAAACACACACATTCAACTATACTTTTAGTAGGTAACCATCATGTATAATGGAACTCTTTATCCAGCTTTGGAATATTCCTTTTTATTTTGCTTGAATGTATCCTAAGATTTAATGCAACCCAATGAAGAAATCACTTGCAAAGTTTGCTGCAGAGAATTCTGTGATCCATCATATTTTAGAATCATTAGTTTCATATTTTTACTATACCACATCAAATGTTAGCATTGGGATGTTTAAATGTAATATTTATTTATATCCCACCTTTATTACTTTTACAAATAATTCAAGGTGGCAAACACATGCAATGCAGCTTCCTCACCCTATTCTCCCCATATCAAAAACTCTTTGATATGAGTTGGACTGAGAGAGAGTGACTTGCCCAAGAATACCCAGCTAACTTTCAAGGCTAACACATGAAACTGTTAGCCATAAAACACTAGAACTCACAGTCTGATTTCAGCTTGGTGACTTAAACTGACTCTAATTAAATAATGCTTTATTTAATCAGTGGATAAGATAATAAAAATGTTAACCATTTTTTTCTTTATAGAGAAAGAAGAAAGAGACAGACACAGACAAAGAAAGAAAGAAGAGAGAGAAAGAAAGAAAGAAAGAAGGAAAGAAAGAAAGAAAGAAAGAAAGAAGAGAGAAAGAAAGAAGGAAGGAAGGAAGGAAAGAAAGAGAAAGAAAGAAGGAAGGAAGGAAAGAAAGAAAGAAAGAAAGAAAGAAAGAAAGAAAGAAAGAAAGAAAGAAAGAAATGTGAAAGACCAGCACAATTAAGGTAGTTACTCTATAGACATGCTAAATGTAGTACATTTCAAACTGTCATTGTTCTTTCCTTTCAGTTATTCAGTTAATGTGAATATTTTCCATGTATTTAATAGCTGATTATATCAGCCACATTAAAAATTAAACTTTATTACTTAGGGCCAGGATGTGCAGAGTCAGCATGCTGTTATGGAAAGGTGTATTTGAAATCATATGTATATTATTTTTATATAACTTCTATTAAAACATTTAAACAAGAAGATTAAAAACTAAAACAAACTAATATAAAGAAGAAAAAAGAGAAATCAAATAAATAATAATAATTTCAAGACAAGAAAAACGTTGAAGAAAAGTAGATAAGGAAGAAAAAAGATAAGAAGTAACTTCTGGTATTCTTCACAGCAGTTAAAAGTACAAATATATTTTAATCTCTTTCAAAATTATATCATATTACTTTTCTTTCTATAGCATAATTTGTCTAATCATAAAAACTATAAATCACAAGTTCATTTTTTTCATTTTTATGCAAAAAAATCCATAAGCGACTCCAGTCACTAAAAATGTAGATACTATCATAGTCAAAAAAAGTCCGTTTATTAATTTGCAGATATGTGATCTTCACTATCCTACATATTTTATTTGGAAGTAAATCTCTGAGCAAGCATTTTTGCATTGTAGTAGCACTTTTCAAAATTTTCCTGATTCCCCCCCCCCCCACCTTCCTAAAAGCTTAAACCTGAAATCGGAAAATCAGAAAAGTATGGCAGACATATTAAGGACTTTAAAATATTTTTCAGGAGTTTAGCTTCTGGGTCTACTTTTCTTTTGTCAAATAACAAAACACTTCCAATGTATTAAAAATGCAAGAGTTTCAAAATATTAAAAGCAAGGTATCTTAATATAGATTTCAAATGGCAATGCACAGGCAGTCTGAAGAAAAAGTAGGTTGATGGTTTCATGGTCAAAGATTCTAAATATAATAAAATTTATTTATTTATAAAATTTATTTGCTGCCCATCTCATATCCAATGACTCTTGGCAGAATATCCGAAGTTACTGTGCCATTTAAAGATGTTAAGCTTTGCACTTTACAGTTATATTAGACAGGAAAAATGAATCATAGTTTCCCCTTTCATTCACATGGATATTCAGCTGTCTAACTGACTGGGCTGTGCCCCCTGTTCAACAAAGGAAGTGGATAAATGTTTCCTTTCTTCCCTAATTTTTTATTTGTATAAACCTTGGCCAAATATATTATTCACAAATCTATTAAACTTCATGTCTATTAAATTAACTTTCACATTTAAATAGCTAATATTTATCTTGATGCTGGCATTTTAAGCTCAAAAGCTTAAACAGAAAAGTGACTTTCCATTTGATTGCACTACTTCTGAAAACTTAAATTCAAGAACTCATGGCTATTGTTTTACATGTTTCTAATGAAATAATCATTAGAATTAAATGTATATAGTCTCTGTCTCTTGTTTGGCATTCCTTTACCCTAAGTCCCTTGCATGATGCCAAACAATTTGTTTACTTTGCTCTTGAATAGTAATATCAGGAGGAAAAAAATGGGAGAGAAGGAGAGACGGCAAGAGAGAGAGAGAGAGGGAAGAAAGAAAGGAGAAAGGGAACGAATTAAATAATTGAATATAAATAGATCATAAGAAGGAACATAAGAATAATAATGCAGTATAACCAATTAAAAAGATTATGTTTCTATAAAAGTGTTAAAAATAAACAGGATAATAAGGTACAATTCTCTAGTTAGGCCATTCTACCAATAGGATACTACTATTATGTATTATATATTTTATTATATTACATCACACCAATTCATCTTAATCATGCTCCTAAGTCCTAATCTTTTAAACTCACATAGATATGTCTGATAAACTTCAAAAAACGTTGCTTCTAGGTTCTTTAAATATGTTCCCCATATTAGAAGTCAAGAATAATTACTGTTGTTACATTGCTCACTTTCCAGGTAGTCCTTCTTACAACATTGTAAGATTTAACATTGGTTCCTGTTATAGGTAGTCCTTCTTACAACCAGAATGGAGCCCAGAATTTCTGGTTACTAAGCAAGACATTGGTTAAGTGACTTTCTTCCCATTTTTTTGTTCCTATCCTTTCTTGCCACATTTGTTAAGTGAATCACCGTAGTTATTAAGTTAGCAACATGGTTGTTAAATGAATCCAGACTGCTTGTTAGAAGGTCACGAAAGGGCATTATGTGACCACAGGACACTGCAACCACCATATTTATGAGTCAGTTTTCAAGTGTCTAAATTTTGATCACATGACCATGGGGATGCCGCAAGAGCAGTAAGTGTAAAAATAGTCATAAGTCACTTTTTTCCAGTGTCACTGTAACTTCAAACAGTCACTAAATGAACTGTTGTAAGTTGAGGACTACCTGTAATGCTTTTTTTTCCTACACAATTCTGTCCACTAGCTACATATATCACTTTTTCACTAGTTATGACATTATTATGGTGTTATCAATAATGATGAAGCTGTCCACATTAAAAAAAATTAACCTCATACAGGCCTAATTGTGGCAGTATAAAGATCATGTGTATTAGTGTTATGCACTGGATGACATTGGAAATTACTAGTGTGGATAATCTTTATGTATTATGAGTGAGCAATGATCTAATATACTTTATTTAGTGTTTTAATGTGTTGCAGGTTTGTTTTCAACTGACAATTGTCAGCATAAAAATTGCTTTACTTAAAGGCCATGTAGTTCAGCCTTGTGTGTAATCTAATGTTCTCCTCCTTAAAAAGCAAGAACTCAAGCAAAATAAACTATTGAAAGAAATGTAGCCCAAACTTAGCAGGACTATTAGAATATATTACAAGTGATCCCAATGTCAAAAATCATATTGCGTTTGGAATTCCATTTCAAAAGTAGTGTATTGTTAAACATACTAAATGTTTTTGATAATAGGGATATCATGCAGAATGAATATTGCCATTCTAGGAATAAAACTGAAGGTATAATTCCATATAATGACATTGTAGTTATTTTGCTATTAAAAATAGTGATGAAAGAGGGAGAGGGAAAGGGAGAGTGGGGTTGAGAGGGAGAGAGAGAAGAGAGAGAGAAACATACTGTAAATATATAAGCATGAGAATATTGCAGTCTAAACAGAAAAAAAAGAATTTCCAACATAGAGTTCAAAACATATCTGAATCAGAATGGATTTATAGCTTCATTCATGTGAATAAGTTCTGTTATCACTCTATTTTATAAATGATGATGTTAATGGTAAAAAAATAATAACTTCAGAAAGGCTGATCATTTGTCTTGGGGTTTTCAATATACAAAGCTTAAAATCTTTTAGAAACACTGCTTGCCATAAGCCCCGATCAAGCAACTTCCCCTCCCTCCCATTTTTCTGTTTCTATATTCCCAACTAGGGAATTCCCAGTAGCCAAAAGAGACAGCAGAAGGAAGGAAAGAGAATCCAGTGTCAAAGTTCTCCTCACAGCTTAGTTCCCTTCCTTTAACTAAGAGTGGATATGTAATTATCCCCATGGCTCTTGGAACAGCATTCCTAAAAGTAATCTCATTAAAATGTTAGTAATATTAATATAAAATAATGGATGAATTAATATATAATACATCTTTTGTACATAATTAACAAGCATTAAATATTTTTGAAGTTGCAAAATGCCATTGAAATTTTGGACAAGGGATATCAAGGCCACATTAGGACATTTGTTTTTTTCACTGTATTAACTAATTTCTGATAATAGAACTTAATTAGATTGGACATTGGATCAGTTCACTTTTACCTTTATGCATATGCTTTTTAATTGTTTCAGTTGGAATAGAACTGATTTTCATAGGCTGATACTATCCAACTCACTCATTCACAGACTGGATTCCAAAGTTGCCTATTTCATATAAATTTTCTCTGGAAGTAGTATATCTTAACTTGCATGGTTTGGGTGGGTGGGGGAGTGAGGAGAAACAGTCCGAGTTTTGTGGGGTAATATACACTCCAGTATTTTTTTAAAAAAACATTGTTTAGCTAAGGTGCTGGAATAGGAGTGGAGAGACTGAATTTCAACCCTTTCTTAAGCACAGATTCCAGCTGAGTGACTTTGAGCTAGTTACTTTTTCAAACCCCTGGACAGGAATGATGAAAATCATCTATCTAGTCTAGAAACTGCAGTGTGATAGATTATGGTCTACCACCTTCAATGAAAAGCTCATCTTGCACTGCATTGCCTTAGGATGTTTGTAATAAATAAACCTGCACAGACACCTTAAGAATGGATCCTCCTCCTCTCACTGCTTTTTAGAGTTCCTTCCTTTTTATTAATCACCGGTGTCTAATTCTCTCCAAACAAATTAAATTATTTTGCTTCTAAAATCATTGTTTTGCCACCATTTTTCCTTCTGTCATTCAAAAATCAAACATAATTATTGGTCATTCATTCAAATATGTTTCGCTGTTGTTTTAAGCAGTGTGTTGAATTGATTGACCTGTTGCCTAACTTGTCCAATGTTTATATAAAGTGGAGAAAAGAAAAGAAACCCAGCATTTGAATTTAAGAAAATACAGAAGATCACAAAATGGACGGCGCTAGATGTTTAAGGCTTCTTTTAAAAAGCCTTTACCTTTGGAAATCTCCCTCAATCTCTTCCTGCTTTTCAAAAAGCACAGCAGTTGGTTCATGTATGAAGCATTTTGTTTCATGTGCATTTGCTTCAGATGTGAGATGAAACAATGGCACTTCTATTTTCTGCCATGTTATTTTGTTTAATGTCTGCCAGAGCTGTCATCTGAGCAGCCTCTTGGCCTGCTCTTGAACAGGTTTATATTCCAAAAACCCTCCCATTCCTCCCCTCTTCTCTTTCCCAATTGTGAACATAAATCAATTTCATCTGCTAGTAGTTTGGTTTCTGGACTTTTTTTTTTCTTCCCCTCCATTCCTTCCTCCCTCCCTCCCTCTTTCCTTCCTTCCTTTGTGGGCCTCTTTCCACAATGCCATATGGCAGCTGAGAGAAAGCCAGGACTATGGCCTGCATTTTCATCTGTTAACAAAGGAAGCCCTAGTGTCAAAGGACCTCATGAATGTATGAGACACAGTCATGTATATAGAAGTGCCTGCAGTCCCATCAAGAAGCCTGACATCATTTTGGAGTAGAGAAAAGCAGCCGCTCTTTCATTCAGCACTTCTCCCTCCCATCCTTCTAACCTCCTCCTCTTTGGTTCCACGCCAAAATCCCATTAGCTCTATTAATGACATGTGGTCCAAAGTAAAAGCGTGTGGCAGAACAAGAAAGGCACAAGATCAACCATTTAATCTATTCACTGAGAATGTATGCATCACAAGACAGAACTAGCTTGAGAGAATCTATGTCACAGCCCAGTGTTGCTGGTTAAGCTACCCAGAACTCTGGAGGCAGCAAAATGCAGCAAAGAATTTATGTTATTTTTTCCATTAAATACTGTAATGATAAGAACTTAGGTTTGAATTTTAGCTGGAAAGTTTTCCTCTTCTATTCTTGACAAGTTAGATATATATTAAATAATAATATGAAAACCATATTTTGAAGAAGAAAATGTGCTAACTATTATTCAGGCAGTTTTGAATGTATACCAAATAAAAGTCCAAACTCCACATTTTTGCACAGTAAAATAAGTATTTCGTGCTGTTGCTTTACTAAAGTCAAGGTAGCCACTACTTCCAACAAAAGTGATTTTGATCAGTTTTGTTCAAGCAGCAACATATTATGGTTTTCAGTTACTTTCTGAGAAGTTGGGACAAGAGAGAGAGTAGAATTCTTGTTGTTTTTTGGTATGTAAAACTATTATTTCCTTCTGCTAGGAAATTGAAGCAAAATTCTTGCTTACTAGGCCCACTATTACTTCAAACATTGCTGCATTTCAGAAATATAAAATAAATTAGGATTGGCTTTTTTAAAAAAAAAGTATGTCACATTAGCCTTTACTGTAGTTACATAGTTATATAATGGAAAGATGATAGATAGAGAGATATGAGAGAGAGAGAGAGAAAGAGATGAGAGATAGATGAGATAGAGAAGGAAGGAGGGAGAGAGGGGGGAGAGAGGAATATATGGATACATGAATACATGGATAGATAGATAATCATAAACTGGAAAGCCATAAGAAAACAATAGCTTCTATCTGGTTCTGATTTATTGCAAGGAATAAAGCATTCTTCAACATCTGGACATGCATTTATGTCAAACTAAGTAATTCCTGAATTCAAATAGTCTCAAGGGCAAAACACATACTGCTGAATCATTCTGTTGGAGTCTGTCAAAAGACTGGCTGTGTTGTTAGTCATGGCACCCGCTTTTAAACTCTGAACTGTCATTCTAAGCTGAGCATCAACTGAACAATTCAGCTATTCAGTGGAACACTTTCTCTTAGTGAACATCTGTTTACATGGCCTATGTCCACCCTACAGGGTGTGGACATTTTATCAGAGACACAGCACTGAAAGATTACTTTAGGGCCTAAGCATCTTTTGTCCTCTACAATCTTTAGTATTCATATGACATACAAGCCTGAGGATTATTTAAGTATGGCAGTCTGCTTTTTGAACTGTGTTTGAAGGTCAAACTATAGTTAGAAGAAGTGTGAACTGTCAAGAGAGTCAATATCAAAACAAAATATGCCATAGGAACTTTTATTTTATTATATATATTTACGTTAGACCAATCTAATACTTGCTGCATTTCTGACATTTCTAACAGAATATAAATTTTGAAGACCTTAGTAATTTTGCAGATCAGGTGCAAATTTGATGCGACAGAATTCTTTTTTAAAGAATTGTTTCCTTCCTTGCTTGCTTCTTTTGTTCATGTTTATACTGTATATCCTTCCTGAAAATTCTCCTGGTTGGGACCTTTAGAAGCAACACTTTCACTGATTAAATATTAATTTATGAGCCACATAAATTATTTTAATATTAATAATAAATAAAATTAATATTAATAACTTTACTAATCCTTTGTTTTGTTGGGAGACTGGGATGTTCTCTGAAACCTCTCAAATGTATATATTTTTCACACTTTTATTCTGAGATTATGGTAAATTTAGTGATATGACATAAATAATTTAGAAATGAGGCAGAAGCCTCTGACAGAATTATGCAGTGAATACTTTTGTTGTTGTCTTAATCAAAAAGAATCTAAAACATTATACATTTTTTTGAGGAGACAATGCCAATGAAATAAATAACTAGTCATTGGCGTAGCACTAACTTTGATTATCAAATCTTCTTCTATATGCACTTAATTGAAAATAAGACCATTAATTAGGTGGACACACTACTGTGTAAATTTATATTAGAACTCTGCAATCAGTCCAATTCAGATAGCTTATTTCAAAGGAGTATGGTTTGTTACAAGTTTGTAAGGTACAAATTGAATCCAATAAATCAAGCTGTTTCAAGGTTCAATATGAAAGGAAAATGCCAAAAGGATAAAATGGGGAAATTTGAAAACCAATGAAATTCTTTTACTTTTTATCAGTCTATATGAAAATATCAAGGATGACTGACCCTTTAGGGTATTCCAATTCTGCTGTTTCAGTTGGATACTTTCAAGGGATTTATCTCTGCCTATATTCAAAATAACCCTTCTGTACCTTTTTAAGTGGTATCATACATGAGGAAAGGATCATGTAGCAGCTTCCAGATTGTCTAGCAAATATCCTATAGACAGAATAACAAAATTAAAAAGTTGGAAGGGACCTTGGGTGGATCTTCTAGTCCAAACCTCTGCTCAAGCAGGTAACCCTATAACATTTCAGACAAATGGTTGTCTAACCTCTTCTTAAGAACCTTCACTGTTGGAACACCACAACTTCAGGGGACAAGTTGTTCCGTTCATTAATTTTTCTAACTGTCAGGAAATTTCTCCTTAATTGTAGATTGGTTTTCTCCTTGATTAGTTTTCACCCATTGCTTCTTGTTCTGCATTCAAATGCTTTGAAGAATAGCTTGACCCCCATATTTTTTTTGGTGGCAGCCCCTTAGATATTGGAACACTGCTATCATGTCACCCCAATCCTTCTTTTCATTCAACTAGATATACCAAATTCCTGCAACAATTCTTCATATGTTATAAACTCAAATTCCCTAATCATCCTTGTTGCTATTTTCTGCACTCTTTTTAGAGTCTCAACATATTTTTTTATGTCATGGTGACCAAAACTGAATGCAATATTTCAAGTCTAGTCTTACCAAGGCATTATTTATACCAAGACCTATTGTAGGTTTTTCATATTGGGACTGCAAAAATCTATAATATGCCATCAAATGGAAATAGAAAAGTAATTCCTTGTTGACATTTGGTAGTTATTTGGCAGACTTTTTTTTTAGGTCCAGATATGGTAGTTTTACTAAAGTTATGAAATATCCCAACATGCAGGTGAGAATATGGAGAACTGGAGAGGACAAATGAGGGTGGGAGAAGGAAGCTTGACTTTTCTTGGCATCTACAAAAAGTACAGTGCAAAAACTACAAAAATATTGAAAAAAATTACTTAGACCTACTGTCTGTTGTATATGTATAGGATATAAAATTACATTTAAGATAATTTAAAATGGTCCAAATTAAAAACCCGGTCACGTCAGCCAATCTGTTGGAATAGCCACATCTTCAGGTCATGATGGAAGGAGCGAAGGTCAGGGGCAGTCCGGAGGCTGGTGGGTAACCGATTCCAGAGGGTACCTACATCAAATTTTCAAAAACTGTTTTATTAAATCTGTTTTTACCTTTATACTTTATTTTCTAAGAGTAACTAACACTGAAAATAACCATGGGCTTCCTTTATGGCTAAGCATCCTTCTTTGCTGCCTCCAATTACCAGCTTTTCTAGTGCCAGAAAAATTAACACAGCTAGTTAAGTAAGAATGACCCTTTCTGTTAAGAATCTTGTTGCTACCCTGAGTGTAATGCCAGAGTGGCCAGAACTTGGAAGATTGACTATTGACTTTCTCTAGCAGAGGAATACACCGTTGCAATCTCTGTTCACTGAAATTCCCAGCAAGTCAAAATGTTTGGCATACCTTGTTAGCAAGCTTGGCCCCTCCTAAAAATAAATAATTTTCCTGTTGAAGAATTATGGTAATTTCCTAGAGTTTTCTACAGTTATGATTGCTGACAATATGGCACAATGCTAGATAATGTTATAGAACCAGGTGATCTATAAGGAAAGATACCAGCAAACTGATATTGCTACGTTCAGACTAATTTCCAAGCACTATTTGAGTTAGCTCCTTTAAATATTAGTCTTTCCTATTTATTATTGTCAGGAGATTTAAATTTGCTGAATCATGCTGAATTGAACAGTAAACAGTAAACATTCACCTATATTCATGATGCTGAGTTGATCTCACAGTTTGTATTATAATGTTTTACCACAAGACAGAGCAAAGTTACAGGTTGTGACCACATTATAAAATGAGGAAAAATCAGGTAGCATGTTTTCTTGTTCATACATCTTATTAAATGGCTCATCAGATTCATAGAATGGTGAGACTGATCAGGTTGTTAGTCAGAAAAGGGTTATCAGGCTTCTGATTCTTTGTTACCATGGAATAACCTGGCTGTTCTTCTATAATGATCACATTAAGGAAACTGAGACTTTTAAAAAGTGAATAAATCCAAAGCAGTATTAGCTTTGACGTCCCCAGAGTTCTGATAAGCAGAGTTTAATGAGGCATTAAACTGATTGGCTGGTTACTCATGTCAATGTCAGAGAGCCCTTCACACCTGTCAGCCCCTCCACACACATTATCCATATATGGAATTTAAGTTGCAACATTGAATATTGTCTGCGACAACTTCAGAAGTAGTAGAAAAGCAATCAAATCTACAAAGCACTTCAAAAGGTTGCTTTGAAGCCATTTGATTTGATTCACTGCTTCAAAGCAGATCCCCACTTTGATTCATTCTTCAGGGATAATTCAGTCAAAGCTTCATTGAATTGAAGCCTCAAACAGCAGTAAACTTTCTTTTATCCTTGAAGTTAGTATTGAGCTAAATTCACATTCATGCCCACATTAATTGGTATGTGCAGTCTTGTACATGCTGTGGTATCTTTCCTTAAGGAGTCCTCCTTGAATTCAGCAACCTTTAAAATTCCCTGTCTCTAACTTCAGAGGAGTTCACTGATACTATGGTCATGGAGCATCTACAAAATGCCCTTAAAAAACAAAAAGATTATCTGAACCCATATTAGTCTGTATCACAGTGAAGGTATGGAATGGAGATGGCATTCATTGTTCTTTTATTTATTTATTTATTTGTTTGTTTGTTTATTTTATTAGGAGATTTATATGGCCGCCTATTCACACATGACGACTCAAGGCAGCTTACGGGGGTATAAAAACATCATATATATAAAAATAAAACTAGTAAAAGAAAATAATATAATAATATAATAATATAATAGCCTCCCACCCCTCACCCTGGTGACAACACATCACACCAGCCATTTAATGGGTTCTATTCCACTCTGGATTCCCAGGTCTGCTGGCAGAATCAGGTCTTCAGTGCCTTCTGGAAAAGTGTTAGAGTAGTGTCCATTATAATCTCTGGGGGAATGATGTTCCAGAGAGGGGAAGCCACCATGGAGAAGGCCCTTCTTCTGGGTCCCACCAGGTATATCTCCCTAGGGCTGTGATGGCAGAAGTGAACCATCACGCATTGCTCTTCTGGGTTCTGGTGCACTGACCACCTGGTCTTCACATGCACGGGAGTGCCAGAAACCAGAAGAGTGCTGGTCTTCCAGTTTCCAGTGCACGCATGTGCACCGGCCACCTCGTCTTCCAGTTTCTGGCATGCATGCACGCATGAAGACAAGTTGGCTGGTGCGCATGCATGCTCCAGAAACCAGAAGATCATCTTCCTGGCCTGTGCATGCACATCAGGTGGCTGCTCTTCTAGTTTCCAGCACACACATGTGCTCCCATTTCAGCACTTGGTGCCGAAAAGATTTGCCAACACTGCCCTAGGGGATGGGACCTGCAACATTCCTTGCCTCCCCACTCTAGTGGGCTGAGTAGATGTGACCGGCAAGAGGTAGTCCCTCAGATAACCTGGTCCCAAACCATGAAGGGCTTTAAAGGTGACAAACAGCATCTTGAATTGTACCCGGAAGCAAACTGGCAACCAATGCAGCTCCTGCAGGAGAGGTGATATATGTGCACACTGAGATCTGAACAAACTATGTGGGCCCCTGCATTTTGCACCAATTGGAGCTTCCAGATGCTCTTCAAGGGCCCCATAGAGCACATTGCAAAAGTCAAGATGGGAAGTGACTAGGGCATGAATGACCGTGATTAGGGATTGTCAGTCCAGGACAGGGCATAACTGGTGCACAACCCACAGATGCTCCAAGGCCCTCCTCTCTTCAAGCAGGAGTGGTGAATCTAGGAGAATCCCCAGATTACACAAATGGTATATTTGGGGTAGTACCACTCCTCCAAGACCAAAAGTTGCAATTCTCCATTGGCCAAAGAACCCCAAACCCAGAGCCACTCTGTCTTGCCAGGGTTCAGTGTCAACCTGTTGCTGCCCCTAACAGCCTCCAGGCACTGCGAGTGGGTGTCCTAGGTGTCCTTTGGAGGAATTTATCATGATTTGATATCATGCCCCTCTTTTTCCACTACAGTGTGTGCTACTTGAGCCTGCCTTTGAAATCCAAGAAGCCATAGCCCACTTACTAAATGACACTTGTCACCGTGAAGAAATAACATCTGTGCTTCAAATGCTGCATATGTTTCTAGTTTGCTTCTAGGTTGTGATTCAAAGTACTGGTTATTATATATAAAGCCATATTTCATTTGGCACCAAGCTATATTTTTTCTTTTACT
>JANHFM010007366.1:295948-306505 GCA_032468115.1 Grayia smithii | reverse complement strand
GTGCTAGTTAAAATTTAGAATAAAACAGAATTAACCATAAAATCAATAAAATCTATAATGCTAAAATGCTAAAACAACAGGATTGAGCCGGGGGAGCAAGGGAAACGGCGGGCGCAGTCTGAAGGCGAACGGGCCGCCCCCCGGGAGATTCTCCAGCCTTGCTATTCGGACTGCGGCCGCCGCTTCGCCTGCTCCCCCGGCTCAGTGCCTGTTCCACGCCGAACAGCAGGATTGAGCCGGGGGAGCAAGGGAAACGGCGGGTGCAGTCCGAAGGTGAACGGGCCGCCCCCCGGGAGATTCTCCAGCCTTGCTATTCGGACTGCGGCTGCCGCTTCGCCTGCTCCCCCGGCTCAGCGCCTGTTCCACGCCGAACAGCAGGATTGAGCCGGGGGAGCAAGGAAATTGGCGGGCGCAGTCCGAAGGCGAATGGACTGCCCCCCGGGAGATTGTTTAACCGCCTTGCTCAAATATTTAGGAAAACAGCCAGATCTTTATTGCCTTGCAAAAGACAAACAGGGTTATGCTGGCCTGGGATACTGAGATATATGAAATGCTACTGGAACAACTTCATTATATGCCCTGAAAGCTCCATGTTAATTAACTGTAAAAGTTATTAATAAGAAAAACTAATGAAAGTGTTGACCATATGCTATTTCATTATGTTATTAATGAAAATAATGGACTTTTAAAGTATTACATTAGTACTAGAATATATCTCATTACATTGCTGATTTAAAATAGATTTTCTGGGTTGCATTTTGATGGAGAGTTAGCAATTAAATTGGAAAGAACAGGTGAAAAATAAGGTTGAGGATTATTGTTTTACTGTTGAATAGTTTTGCTTTTTTGTTTGAAATCTGAAACAAAGTCTTGTTTTCTCTTTCCCTCTCCCTTCCCCACTCTTTCCTTTTGGTGGTCAAATAAAAATTATTTTCACAAAAATTGTGTACATGTCTCCACAGCAATAGGTTGTCTTAAATTCCTTTTTTCTGTTTATGAAATAATTTCATCTTTAAAGAGTGTGATAAGCCTCCAGAGGTGAGGGGACCAATCAACAAACTATATTTAGTCCCCTTGATTTTTTACTATCAGGATTTATTGTGGTCTATCAGGTTATTGTTATTGCTGATAGATTAACTGTTCCTGTGAACTTGTATTGTTACTCTATTTGTCAGCAGGCCAGTATACATTGTCATTCGTGCAGATTTAGTGGTGTTCTTCCAAAAATTTCGATAAAGCAAGAAGCAAGAAAAACAAAAGAACAAAAAATAATCTGCTCCTGTCTCTAGTTTTACTTGTTGGATGAGTGGAGAAGACACAGCAATTATAACAATTGGTGGAATTGAGTTTTTTAAAAATGGGTTTTGCTTTATGTCTGAACCGGAAGGAAAGACATTTAAATAAATGAAAAGAATAATACCATGTTTCCCCAAAAATAAGACCCTGTCTTATATTTTTTTGAATCCTGAAATAAGCACTTGGCCTTATTTTTGGGGAGGTCTTATTATTTTGGGGCATGTGGAGGAAACCAGAGGAAATGGCGGGGACTGGCCATTTTCAGGGGGGGGCTTATTTTAATGTTTGCGCTCAAAAGCCCAATTGGGCTTATTATCAGGGGATGTCTTATTTTAGGGGAAACTGGGTAATAAAGAATTGGTTGTGGAGAGCGGACATAGTGAGAAAGAACTCAGCATAGTAGCTGATTTATTGGAAAAAATGTTGATCTGAAATAATCAGAAATGCAGTTAAAAACAAACACGGGAAAAGACATTCCTATTGGAATTATTTCCTTAACTCCAGCAATACAACAATCAGCAACCTATAGTAAGCAGGTGTGCCTGCACTTTGGGTTCATAATTGACTGAACAAGTTGCTACTGGAGGGGAGTCCATCTACATCATAGAAGCTGAATTAGATCTGATGGGTGCTGATTTTCTTATTATAGGTTATTGTTGGATCCCTCAATTACACCTGCGGCACCTGTTGTTGGCATGAATGAGCTATCAGAATCTTGTGGTGGTTTTAAAGTTGCTTTTGATTCACTATTACATGATAAGCAATATCTTTTGCCTCGATTCAAGAATATTTTTGTAATCCCTTCCACTGTGGGCGGAAACTCCAAGATGTACCATACCAAAATTCATACAAAGTGTTTACAACAGGGGTATCATGCGCAGGGCATGCCCACCTCAGTTACACAAATGGGAAAAATGTCATGAAATGGCATGTGATGGCAACCCGTAGTTTACAACCTATTTGTTTTTGTCTAGCTTCTGCACTGATGCTTTGGCAGAGAACTATAGACCAAATGCTGTAACTATGGACCACTCCATTGAAAAGCAATCACATATGGCAACTAAACTGTAGTGAACAAACATAAATAGTTTTGCACCCAAAACAATTTGGGTGCAAATATGCACCCAAGTACTGAGATGTTAAAAGATGCCTGAATTGATTTTATTACTAGTTATCAATGAGGAAGACAATTCTATCTGAAGTTAAGAAAAATCTTTAAAATTATAATTAAAATTTAAAATACAGGTAGTTTCAATTTACAACCATACATAGTGACTGTCATCTCTGAAGCGAACCTGGCTGGGACCATTTTGGAGGCTTCAGGGTTGCCACAATGTGAAGAAGGGATAAGGAGGGGAAACATAGTTAGATGGGGATTTTGTAGCCAAAACAAAATAATTTCCTGTGGAAACCAAGGACATTCCAATAGGTGGTTGGAGAAGGAGGGGTGAAGTAGCAACTAAACTACAACGAACTGTCTTGCTAGGGTTCAATTTCAATTTATTTTTACTTATCCAGACATTATTAGTTTCCAAACTGCAGGAAAAAACTTTGACAGCGTGTCCAGTTGACATAGAGATGACCATATAGAGCCAAGTATCATCAGCATATTGTTGGTAATTGATGTTCAGTGTAATCTGCAGACTTGCATGACCATACGGCAGCCATCACGTCCATGCACAAACTGTGATATGTGATAATGAACACGTTTAGTTAGAATGTGTCAAGATTGTCTATTAAAAATGTGTAACAAAAGCCTTGTAGATCTTTTCTTGATCATCATCTTCCTATTCTTGATTTTGAGGAGTATTTATTTATAGCTGTTTCTTCATTTGAAAATGTTCTGGACAAGTAGTTAATTTGCCAAATAGGTCTACCTTGGTGCAAAGAAAAAAATAATTTTCAAAACTATGCTTCTTGAAAGTAGTGTGAAAGTTCAAACAGCTACCACTAGCTATTTGCATCTTTGTTAATTGCAAGGATTTACAAAATCAAACTACTGAGATTCCACATCATTAACAGAAGTTTGCAAGATCAAGACATGCAAGGCAGTGATTTCATGTTTGCAATAAAAATAAAAAACAAGCACCATTAAGTAATAAAACGATCAAGTTTGTATAATTACTGTTATTACGTCCTATGGCAACACTAGCGCAGGTGGTATCTTTCAAGTTATATACTGTAGTCAACAAAAAGGATAATACACATAAGAAAACAATTCATTATAATTAGATCAAAAGTTCTAAACATATAAATAACAAGTAAAATGGAGCCCCACCCCAACAAAACAAGCTCTTATAACAGTGATGGCAAACCTTTTCCGGATCAACTGCCCAAAGCATGTGTGAAACCCCAAAATGCAATGCGTACATGCCCCCTGCATGCAACCCGCCCCCTCTGCATGCACGCACGCACGCCTCCCCGCATGTGCGGCAGAGACCCAAGACCAGCTGGCTGGCGCGACAGCTTATGTGTCCACAGAGGACTCTGCGTCCCACCTGTGGTACACGTGCCATAGGTTCGTCACCACTGTCTTATAATTAGTACAAATCCATGATACAACCATATTTGGGAGACTTCTGAACACTACACCTCAAGAAATAATGCTATACAGCTGGAAATAATGCTGAAAGGAAAAATAAAAAGATCATAGAACAAATCCTAAAAAATGCTTTTGGCTTTTTTCACTAAAATTCTTGTTCGTCTAATGAAATTCTGTTGTCCCTATCTAAATAACTGGATCTGCTTAGATCCCACATCCATTTATAAGCAAATTGAACGACTAGAATTCTACTACAGGTAACCCCCAGGTTACAAGCATTCCTATCCAAATTTATTTATTTTTATTTATTTATTTTATTGCAGGGACTCAGGGTGGCTTACAAAACAAGCAATAATAAAAACAATTGAAACCAAACAACATAGAGGACATAATAATACATATCGCGACAACAACAACCACAACCACAACAACAACACATTAAAAAGGGGTATAGTAATAAAATCGGCCAAATACAAAAGATAAAAAACAGTCAGTTGTAGCCCGCTTGATAGAACAACCACGTCGTCAAGCCACGACGGAAGGAGTGGAGGTCGGGGGCTGTCTGGAGATCTTCGGTCAGGTTGTTCCACAGGGTCAGTGCTCCCACCGAGAAGGCTCTCCCTCTGGGGGTTGCCAGCCGACATTGTCTGTCTGACGGCACCCTGAGGAGGCTAACTCGGTGGGAGCGAACCGGGCGCAGGGAGGATGTTAATGACAGCAGGTGGTCATGCAAATATCCAGGGCCTAAGCCATGTAGGGCTTTATAGGTCAAAACCAGCACTTTGAAGTGCACCCGGAGGACCACAGGAAGCCAGTGCAGCTCGCGCAAGAGTGGCGCAACATGGGAGTATCAAGATGTTCAAAGTTATGCGATAAGCGCCCCATAGCATTTACAAACAAGTCCCGAAACTACAAAAATAAGATAATTTTATGAGGTATAGCAAAGAAGATAATTTTATATAATTGGAGTCATTGTTCTGAGTTTAAGTAATGGATCCAGGATATTAATCAATTTTTGAAAAGTTTCTGTATTATGTAAATAAGATTACACATTAGATTGTTATATGATACAGAGCCGAGGTGGCGCAGTGGTTAGAGCGTAGTACTGCAGGCTACTTCAGCTGACTGCTAGCTGCAGTTCAGCAGTTCAAATCTCACCAGGCTCAAGGCTGACTCAGCCTTCTATCCTTCCGAGGTGGGTAAAATGAGGACCCAGATGGTTGGGGGCAATATGCTAACTCTGTAAACCACTTAGAGAGGGCTGTAAAGAACTATGAAGCGATATATAAGTCTAAGTGCTATTGCTATTGCTAACAAGTAGTTCCAAATGCACAGTGAAGCAAAAGCCAAAAGCGCTTTCAAGGGCTAGGTTCAAGACAAAAAGTGAAGAGAAATCTTCCAAGTTAGGCAAGGTAAACAGTAACAGGCACATGTCAAAATCAAGGGAGTGTAAGCCAAAGAAAACAATTGTTCCTGACTAACTAAGGCTTGTCCTTAAATTACTCCACTTCAGGTGTTCCTTATGAGAAGGGTGGGATGACCTTCTTCCGAGTAGCCTTGCAGCCATCCTCTGGGTTTGCCTATGTTCTACTTTCCTAGCCCTTGGATCAAGTGGAAGAGGCATCTGTTCCTCATCAGAGGAGAGCTGCTGCACCACTGCCTGTCAGCAGCCAATCCACCCCTGCATCTCTGCAGGCAGTCATCTCCCCCAATGCTTGAGGGACATGGGACAGCATCATCCTCAGCCCCTTGCCTCTCCAAATATGCCAAGGGGATGTTCCATCCCTATTGGATAGTCCCAGTTCCAACTCGTCCTCCTCCTCCATCGAACTGGGCTCCAATGAGGCCATGATTGGAGCAAGTGTCTTTTAATTTCATAGATACAGTCACCATTTACGGTGATTTTGGAACCGAAGAAAATAAAATCTGTCACTGTTTTCATTTCTTCCCCTTTTATTTGCCAGGAAATGATGAGACCCAATGCCATGTTCTAAGGTTTTTGTTTTTAATGTTGAGTTTCAAGTCAACTTTTCCATTGTCCTCTTTTACCATTATCAAGAGGGTCTTTAGTTCCTCTTCACTTTCTGCCATTAGAGTTGTTGCATCTTTTATAGTATCTCATATCTCATATTCATCTTTGACCTTTTTAAGATTATGAAGCTACAATGATAAACAATTTCCTTCCTTCATTCATTTCACAGTAAACATAGGAAAAGAGACTCTCAGGATGGTTCAGTAAATCCTTAGATGGCAGGAAGAATTGTATAATGTATTTGCATATGATAAATATCTGAGCACATATTTCACAAGGGGAAAGTAAGCCATTTGTCTTTAACTTTAACTTTCATCTTCAGGCATGATCAGGAACCCAGCCTTATCAGCATTCCCTATCCTTTGGAGAAATGTAAAAAAATATTGTGACAAACTAAATGTATTAAACATTTTACAAATGACTTATGTATACAGAAGTGGGGATGGAAGTTTATGTTATCAGAATTCAATCATATATCTGGGGATAGAGCTTTAGGTCTAACTTGATTGTATCCAGAATGCACAAAATAAGAATGCAGTAGCATTACAATCTGTTAGCACATATGTTTTATCTTATTCACCACCTTTTTTTTTTGACCATCCAGCTGAAATGACTCAACAAGCACTTTATTTGTTCTCACCACACTGCATAATTACTACTGCAAACCCAGTAATGGTTGGAATTGTGACTGTAGCCTTGATTCTTCCTCTCATTTTTGTCTATTTTGGTACAACTGATGAGTAACCTTGCTGTTTTTTTAAATGTTTCCTTATGTTTACCTTGCTTGCTTTAATCAACTTAAATCTGGCTTGAGGGACTCTGAATGTTGTAGGGCTACAATTATTTATAGAGCTTTTCATAATATGCCATAATATTTTGTTTATTATGATTGGGTATTGTATTTTGTTGTATTATTAATACTCATAAAAACAAAATCTGAAAGAGTTTGAGTCACCCACTTTACTAGATGATCCTCTGAAGAGAGATAGTATTATGTATTTGCTCAGCAATTCAGCCCCAGTAAGAGCCAAGCAAGGAGTTCAGGGAGCAGAAGATCCAGATAATTAATCGAGAACAACAACATGGAATGCAAGGACTCTTGGTAAGTTCAAATGTTGGCACACAACACTTCAGGAACTCAGCATTTGTTCCCGACAAATACTCCTCCCCAGAGCATCTCCTTAAGTCTCATTCCCCAGGTGTTCCTGGTGAAGCTGGGTGGGGTATTCTCCTTGCACATGGCCTGCACTGATCCTGCCTTCTCTGCACTCTCCTAGCCCTTGCACCAGGAGGGGGTGATTCTTGCTCCTCATCTGAGCTTTCTCTCTCCTGCCTGCATGCAGGCCTTGCTAATTTTGAACAGCCTTGCCTAGACTAACTCTGCCCTTCTCCAACTTTCTCCAAGGCCAATGGAGCTGCCCTCTCACTCGTTGTCATTTCTTGTTCCAGCTCATCTTCCACTGCAGATTCAGATTCCAGACAGGGGCATGACAAAGAGCAATGGGAAGAACTAGGTAAGTGGTGAAAAATCCTACTCTAATCAAGTCCAATCTGTCTGACTAGAACTAATCAAAATGGCTCCAAAATAAAATAATGTCATAATTAAATAATGTCAAAGCCCTACTTTATTAAGTCACATCTTTAATTACCAGCTTTTGATATATCACATCTTGTATTGTTCACATTATAAGGGAGTCAAACTCAAGGCCCGCAGGCCAGATGCAGCCTGCAGAGTGCTTAGATCTGGTCTGCAAGGCTGTCCTGGAAACAGTGAAGGCCCGGCCCGTGATGACTGCCAGAGAAAACATCTCAGCTGCGATGGTCTCCTGCAGCCCTCTGCCAGCAAAATGGAGCTCCGGAGGGCTCTGATTTTGCTGGCAGAGGGCTGCAGGATGTTGAGCTAGCCACACCCACATCACCCCGGTCATGCTCACCCCACTTGGCCCCCGAGGTCAAACACTACCCTGATGCGGCCGTTAATGAAATCTAGTTTGACACCCCCACATTAGGTGGTCAGCACAAAAGAAATAAAGTTTACGGAAGGTGCAGCAGAAAGCTTGCTTGACTCCTTATTCCATATATCTTAAATTACAAGGTATTTAATCTGATTGTTTTAATGAAGAGTGGGTGTATACCAATATAGTCTCCAAATGTCTTAGCTCAAAACTGTTTATGAAAGGAAGAGGGCTTAATGAAAATGTTTCAGTTTATACAGTAATGTTATTTATGAAGAAAAAGAAAGGTAATATCAATATGTAAATATATGTGAATACATTTGTATTCAGCATCTTTCTCATTGTTCTCCTTTATTGGTCCTCATTGTTCACACAATTAGAAGTAGAGGGACCTCTTGCTCCATTTTTACCACTGATTCACATCAACTTTAGCCCCATTGCCATCTATAAGAAAACTTCCAGCATACAAATAAACCCTCCATCTGATTTTTCAGGAATCCTGAATTATTTGAGCCACTCTGTATGCACAGCAAGTTCCCTGCTTTTATCTATCCCTGCAGTGAATGGATAATGGCAGAAGGAGTGAAATGAGGAAGATGTCATTAGTTAATGTCAGAAGATGAATATTTGCTTTCTCTTCCTCTGAACTTGAAAAGAGCTATTGTTTCTATGTTTTCTAATAATATTCTTTTCTTATGTATTTTCCTTGTGAATAAGTAAAATTTCTAACCACCATTCTTTGTGCTGAGAGAAAACTCTGCAGCCATAAAATTTACTGTTCCCATGACAATAATAGCAGCCATGCAGGCAAATACTGCTGTCATTATTTGCAATTTGCTGGGCATGTCAAAGCTAGAGACTGGTGGCTTTCTGGCTTGCTTCTTTCTTTCTTTCTTTCTTTCTTTCTTTCTTTCTTTCTTTCTTTCTTTCTTTCTTTCTTTCTTCCTTCTTCTTCTTCCAACAACTGTCAGCAGGAAAACATCCATCATTCTTTTTCCTTTACAGGGAAACCTGAGGGAGGAAGTGAGTTTTGACCAGCCAGTTTAGCTGTCTGTCAAAATTCATGTTTGGCACACGTTGTTTTTTTAGTATGTTCAAGCTATTAGCTGAGAGACATGTTCCTTTGATTCCTCAGTGCTATTTACTGAAGATTATTGGACTTGTTTTCAAAAGGAGTCTAAATAACATCCCACAGATATGGAGAGAAATGTACAATTAAGCAGCAAAGAGAGAGCCATATATTTTTCTCTGCTGATTCATACAGCCTGGTGCCACTGCCTAGTTTGGACTGGAGACCTGGTGGGTGTAAGAGGAAACCTATGCTAGACAGAAATGGAATTCATTTCTCTCTACAGCAGAATCTGGGCTTGTAAACGATCATTATCCTTCAGTGGCCAATAGCTGCTGGGATTCCTTGGGAGTCACCTAACTACATGGACAGATTGACCAGTGAAGGAGAACATAATTTATCCGTAGCACAAATCTATAACAGACTAAGGGAGAAAACATTATTTTAATGCCAATATAGCCAAGGAGTCTTAAAATGCTAAAGGTATGGGCTGAGGATAAATAACACAACAGAAAAACAGATTGTTGGTGTTGCAATTAGATGCAAGTCAGGAGAGATACAGTTTAACTGTGGGAAAATATCTGCAGAACACCAATATCTCTCTACCCATCTGTTGAGACATATTCAGGTGTGCACACACATACACCCATTATATAAAGTAACTAAATTGTGAATTCAAGTGTGGAATCTTTTGACCATTTCCTTTTTTAGACAGCATGATATATTAAGTCAAGCACCTGACTATAGATGCAAGAAGGAAGTAAAATGTGATGTCAAAGAAGAAGTTTATGCCTTTATTTTCCCTTTTTGTGTTTAAGATTTGTTTTAGAATGATCAAAATGATTTTTTAAAAAAAGGATCTGAATGGTATAAAAGAGCAAACACCTTTTTTGGTTAGCAGAGTACAAGAAGAGCATGTGTGAAGTTACATGGAAGGGGCCCATTGGATGCTGACTTTAATAATTGCTAGAAAGGAACAATCCGAAAGAAATCAGACTGGAATACATTGTAAGGGATTAAATTACAGATTATGAAAACCTCTTTCCTTTATATCCACTGTCCTCTTCATTTTTAGCTTTAATTTTACTCCTTATGTCCAAATCTGTGTAACTCATGTATTTTCTCCCTTGCTGCTAAACATATTCATTTCTGTTAAAATTCTTTTATTTGGATCTCTTTATTTCAAGGTTTACACAATTCTTCTGAAATCAGATCAGTAGCTTGCAGTGTAATCTTAGTCTGTGAGGTCCACTTCAAGTAAACCCTGCAAGTTTGTGACAAGAATAGAGAAACTGATTCCATTTCCTCCGTGCCACCCAGTCAGGTTATAATTAAAGACATTTGAAAGTTTCCTAACTCCAGGCCTCGTGTTAATCACCAGTTCTCAGTGAAAGAATGTAGTTAAAGTTAGAAACATTTTTCCCTTTTTTGGCATGTCAACAAGACGCTAAGCAGAAACAGAAGAGAAAAGTTGTATGTCTTAGACTGTTACCTAAAAAAAAAACAGAGCATACAATCACCATAAATATTTTAATAATTCATTTTTAAAAATCCATAAATGTTTTTTGAAGAGAGAAATAAACAGCTACAGATAGAATAGAATAGAATAGAATAGAATAGAATAGAATAGAATAGAATAGAATAGAATAGAATAGAATAGAAT
>JANHFM010007366.1:281552-295848 GCA_032468115.1 Grayia smithii | reverse complement strand
CAGAGTAATGATCAAAAGGTGAAATTAGGACCTACAAAAAATTAAGCTGGGGTTGAAGCATTGTTTGGAGATCTCCAACTGAGGACAGTAGATCTGGCAAGCTCAGATACAGCTAATTAATGATGTCTTTCTAATCTGTGGATTTCAATTCCAAGAACTGATTAGGAAACTGAATTCCATAAATCTGAAGAACCTGAAGTTGAAGTCCACAAGTCTTAAAATTGCCAAAATTGGAGATCCCTGATCTATATCTCTGCTTTAACTTCCCCCCACTTCATCTAATGGTCATAAAAGAAATCAGCCATTGAGTATTTTGAGTATGATTTGGTGGGAAGAAATAAAATCATTACATTTGTGGCAAACAATTGGAATCTTGCTTGCATGCTTTATTCTTTTCTGACATTTCTCTGTTTATAAAAAGCTTTTATGGAGATAGCAATTTATAAAGAAAGAGTTCCATGGCCTCTTAACGCTGTTATTTCCTGTGTTTGTTTTTTTTAATAAACATAAAATTAGTTCTTTAGATTTCCCATAGAAAAGCCAACAAATCTGATTAGAGTTGAGAGATGTTATTTGACCTCCAGGTAAAACAGACTTTAGTGTTCTGGAAAGTTCCAGGCACTGAAAGGCAGCATATCTAAAGGGCACCAGGTTCAAGAAAGGTTATCGTAGAAGTCCTTTGTACTAAATTGGGTTTACCAAGCTGCATTGATCTCTTACTGTAACAGCCATAGCTACTGCTGCATCTTAATCTGACACCAAAGGAAAGAGACGCCATTCTGCTTACCTCATTGTCTTCATATTTGCTTTATATGATTTTCAACAACATCGCAAATGAATAAAGTTGCGTCCCAGGTAACAATAAAAAAGAAGGGGTCATTTAAAGGAATGAAAATAACCTATCTTGCTAAATCAATAGAGGGATATTTGAAGTTTGTCAGACTTAGCTATACCATTCCATGAAAGCCCACCAAAACTTGTTATATTTCAGGGAGGTTAGTCAATAGGATTATTTTTTAAAAAATGTGATGGCGGTAAGAGCCAAATACCAACTTCATGTCCTGTATGCTGGAGCTAGCAGAGGGCTAAAAAAATCCCCTCATCCTCTTGTGGATTTTGTTAGGTTCTTTGCCTCAGAATAAAGAAGTGCTTACGTTATCAGGCTGTTTGTGTTGTCGAAAGCCTGCCTAACAATAAGCTGAAGGACAAACTGTGTTAACAGTTAACGTATTTGATCAGGTTTCTGAGAAATGTCCTGTGTGATGAATCTAAATACTCTGCAATACTTTATCTCACAATGATTTTTAGTCCCGAATATCTTCCTCCTTTTCTTTTTCTGGCTAAACTTATAAAACCTAATTGGCTTAAAATATTAACTGAAATGTGCCTTGCCAGGATAGAGAAATTACTATGGATACATTGCATTACAGTGCCCTTACTGTTCATAAATGGACATTTAGAAATTAGGCACTAGATCAAGTCTAAATTTGTCTCTGAGGCCACTTGGAGCAGTAGCTTCTAAAGTACAGTTGGTCATCCTCAATACATGTGGGTTTAGGCCACATTTTTATAGAAAATCCAGATTGGGGAAGGTTGTTTTAGCAAGCTTGAAAAGAGCATAGTATAGGGCAGTGGTGGGCTGCTACTGGTTTGCCCCGGTTCAGGTGAACTAGTAGCAGCAGTGGGAGTTCAGGAAAGCCTTAGTTTCGAATAGCATGTGAAGGATATGAACTTCAAAATTCAAATTCAGAATTGAAGACGTTGTTACTGTAGGTACTAGTCTGGCTAAGAGAAAAGAGTCAATGCAATCATCCTCATGATGCCTGGTAATTTAGTTACCGGTAATCTGCTTAATTAAGGTTCTGTAGCTATTCTAAACATTAGCATATGATTTTGAAAGAAGGATCCGGATCTGTAATGGGTTGCTCCCGGTTCTATCTGGTTCTTAGAACTGGTAGTAAAATCAGGAGGAGGTTCCGCCCACCCGCTGCGACATCATCAGGAGGTGATCTGCGTATGTGCAGAAGCTTCTATGTGCAGAAGAGCGCGTGCGCACGTTCCCACTGCAAACCACTAGTAAAAGTAAGTAGAACCCACACCTGATTCAATGAAGATATAGTATCTATTCAGGTACTGGTATAACATGCTAAAAGCAAATCTGGTTTGCAACCCATTGATCTTAACATATCCCCAGCTCTTTAACTTAACCAACAGTATGTTAGAAATGACTACTGATTTTCAATAAATTATTCTTTACTGTGACTTGGTTTGTTTAGCAAGTAGCTATCCATATCACTGAGTACGTATATAGGCTTTGGAGCAGAGAAGGAAAATGTCATTACATTTCTGTTCTATATTTCTAATTATGCACACAGATCCCTAAAATGGACCTTAAGAGAGAGGATCATTTAAAAGATGCTCCTTGTAAATAATCAGTTTTTGACTGATCCTAATCTGCTTTCTAAGGGATGCGGTTACTCAGTGGCTAAAACACTGAGCTTGTTGATCGAAAGGTCAGCAGTTCAGCGGTTCGAATCCCTAGTGCTGTGTAACTGGGTGAGCTCCCATTACTTGTCCCAGCTTCAATGCAAGTAGAAAAAATAGAGACCACCTATGGTGGGAAGGTAACAGCCTTTGGTGTTTAGTCATGCCGGCCACATGACTACGGAGACATCTTTGGACAGCGCTGGCTCTTCGGCTTTGAAATGGAGATGAGCACTGCCCCCTAGAGTCAGGAACAACTAGCACATATGTGCGAGGGGAACTTTTACTGATATATGAAGAGTACTGCATATCCATTACACCCTTTATTTATTTTTATTATATGTTTGTATATTTTCCATCTTTATTATTTCTATAAACAACTCAAACTGATGAACATACCCAATCCTCCTTCCTCCTCTGATTTTCCCCACAACATCCTGTGAGTTGGATTAGGCTGAGAGAGGGTGACTGATCCCAAAATTGTTCGAAGTGTGTTTTAAAATGGAAGTTTATGCAAAGATTCCAAATTCTGAAGGATTCCATAGTCACCAACTAAGACACATGAACATTTTGGTTGGTGCTAAACTTTAGAACTGGTGCTAAAATCAGTAACAGAAAACTGAAGAAGACATAAAACTGTAAAAGGCAAAGGAAACAAATGGCCCCAAATTAAAGAAAAAGCACTTTACTTTTCATTATTTCCCTACAATACTTTCCTATTGGAATCAACATTCCATGAGTTTATAGACCGTTACTATTCATGTTTTAGACAATAGACAATATTGAATTCTGTTGTAAAGTTTTGCCTTTTTGTCAAAATAAAGGCATTTCAGGGGTAGAGAAAATAGCTTTATACTTTTTTTTCTTGTGAGATCAGCGTAACACAGCATAGGTCTTGAAAGGCAGGGGAATGGAGGTAAGTCCAACAGCAGGAGTCAGGTCCAGTTCATCTTTTGATGCTCCCGGGAGTGGCTGGAAAGTAAATTTCTGCAGGAGGCTGGTGAAGAAGAGAAAGAGCTCCATTTTGGCAAGATTCTCACCTGCACATACTCTCCGACCTGGAAGAAAGCATAGATGGGGGAAAAAAACAACCCTGTGTTTACTGGTTTCTTAAATTAATTTCACAGGATTTCCCAATGTCCCATGGCCACAGAGGGAACAGCACATAGAAAAGCAATGATATATCACATATAGGGATAGAAGTAAAAATGCAATAAAAGAATTGTCAGTCCTGCCTCAGCTTGCACTTCACAATCTGCTGATTTTGGTGCCAAAGCTGGTTCTCTGACAGTGTTGCACCCTAAATTTGAATGGGAAGGCTTAGGAATAACCTAAAACAGCTTTTGGACAACCCACTTGGGAAGGGGAGTCTTGAAGATTCCAGTTCACTGTGGAAAGTCACTGGACACCCATCTTTCTTTCATCAATTTGTTTTCTAGGTATACCTGGGTTTTAGCTTTCATTTTTTGAATTTATTATTTTACTTTGCTTTTTGTCTTTAAAAGTTGACTGGCTGGTTAATGCTGATTTACTTTAAGCCACTGCTGAAATATCTGGGTTTTTTTTTTCTTTTTCCTTCTGATTTATGTTGTTGTTTTGAATATTTTTTGTTTTTCCATATGGAAACACAACATGCTTTTGGACAATGAAGTTTTCCTTTGATTTACATCAATATTGGACTTTCACTACAGGGTTTTTGCATTTTATTAATTTGTAAATTATTTGGAGCTAAATATCCTGACAATGTCTTCCCTGTTCCTTTAATTTATTTCTTCACTTTTCAGCATTCTTTACTTCCTGGTTAATTCATACAGAAAAACAACGTATGAAATTACAAGTAAGGCAGACTGAAAAGATCTTTTGGTAACATGCAAACACAAGGAAATTACAGCCAACAACTTAATAGCCAGCCATCAATACCCCAATCAATATCTAAAAAGCCACATACAATAGGCACCATATAAATACCACACAGCACACACTCTGCTAGAGAGAAGTTCTCTGAAGATGGGCTCCAACATAATCAAAGCTCGGAAGACTAAATCTCTGGTCCTGGTACTGGCCCAAACTGTAACATTATTCTGAGAAGTTTATATCTGCCTTCATTCATGCAATCTTTAGTTGAAAGTTTCTTTTAAAAGTTTGATAAAATGATAATGACTGTGGAAAATATTCAGGGGTATATACACTAGCTTTGGATAAATCAGATTCACAAAAAGAATGAAACTAGTTGATTCATCAGAAAGAAAGTGAGGCTGTATAAACTGAACTGATTGCATATACCTGTTTGAGTTTCAGGTCTGCAGTCTTTTATAACACCAGAAATTATACTGATTGGAGAAATGACAAATTGTCTTTCCCTAGGAGGATTGAATGAAATAGGGAAATGGATTTATCAGGAACCAATTCCTGGTTCCTGAGCTTTGTTGGGAAGAGTTCAGAGATTGAATTTACTATATTTAATCACAACAACAATTGATAGATGTTATTAAATGAAAAACAAATATGGATATTTGATCCAGGATGAATTGTTAATTACTCTGTCATTAATACTCTATACAGATGACAGGTTAGTAATTTGTAAATAGATTTAGTCGATTAAAAATCTTTTAGGCCTGTTTTGCAAGGAGTGGGAAATTAATATTGTATTATGTATTAATCAATATTCAACTAGCAGGGATAATATATGTGTCAGTTAGTGAAAAAGAAACTCCTGGGGCATTATTTTACCAACAGTATAAAACTTTACTGACTAAACCACATTGGCAGTGGTGAAACCAGCTCTGGTTTTCCCATGCAAAAGCAAGTGTAGTTAATTCCCCTTTTCCTTACGAGCCACCCACAGTCCAAAACATCCACCACTGTTCATTTTGTTTTGGAAAACAGTCTGTAATGCCAGGACATCTGCTCAGAGTTTCCTTGGGATATCAATAAAGCCCCACGGTGTCAACTGATGCTTGAATACCATTCTCCCTACCTTGCATTTCAACCACGCCCCTCCCTATTATTGACAAGCTGCAAGCAAAGAGGAAATATAGTGCAAATAAGTCTTGACAATGTGTATATTGATATTAGTTTTTTTAAAATTTACTTTTTAAATGTCTTGTTTGTTATTTCATTTGTTTGTTTTTATTTTTGGGAGTTTTGTGGTTTAATTTCTTTTTGAATAAAATAAAAATTTAATCATTAAAAAATCCAAAAACCTTATATCCTTAGGGCAAGGTGATACCTCAGATATTTATAGAGCCGAGATATGTATTGAGATGAGTGGGTTATTCCTCAATTGGACCTAATGCAAAATAATTTCATGGGGAAGATTTTAGGCCTCCTCAGGGCATCCCTTCTGCTTATCTAATTCTCTGCTCTTTGGGGAAAATTTAATTCTTAGAACAGAAAAAAAAACATTAGAAAAAAGCTTATTGAAAAGCATATCAATAAAGTTCCCAATGTGATACAGTCAACTGTATTTTCATCCTTGTATTATTACTATAAAAACAGTGAAGCTTCTCCCAGAAACCTATGAATATTCTTAGTGCCCCACTGGGAAACTCTTTCACATCCTAATGGCTGCAGACATGGCTTTGCCTAGTCTGGGAAATGTGATAAATATCCTGCTGAACAGCATCTCTATTCCTGTGTGGTTGGTTAAGGGGAAAATATTATTCCCTCTGCCCTCCACTGCTCAGCTTACAATGAAATCAGAGCCAAACTACTGCTCGTAAGTGAACTCCAAAGCTTGGATCTCAAACGATTGAATTAGATTCTTTCAAGTGTATTTTAAAGGATTAGAAATCAGGATGCTACCGTACTTTTGTTTTGTGTCATTTAAATTTAGCAAGATATTTTTAAAAGTGCTTAATTGTAGCCCCAGCTTAATTTTAATCCAATTTACTTATCTCTAATACTCTTTTTCATATTATGAACCTTATTATATTTTGGTTTATTGTATTTTATTCTCTGACCTAACAATAAAACCTTAAGAAAAGCTAAGAAAAGCTTCAAGCTAAGAAAACCCAAAGTCTGGGTCCATTTGAAGGCAGCATCAGCCAGGAAGGCTGAAAGACAAGATTCATCCTGAATTGCTAAAATACAGAGGTGCTGAGGCCAGCATAGCAGGAATAACAATAACTCATGCATAGCACTGACGAGTCACTGGCAGACTTTGAAACAACATACTAGTCCCTCAGTGAGCTTGGCCACATATCCATTAACAGAATAACAGAGTAACAGAATAACTATCTGCTCAAGCAGGAGAGGCTATACTTCTCTGGACGAATGGCTGTCCAGTCTCTTCTTAAAAGCCTCCAGTGATGGAGCATCCACAACTTCTGAAGGCAAGTCATTCCACTGGTTAATTGTTCTCACTGTTAGGAAATTTCTCCTTAGTTCTAGATTGCTTTTCTCCTTGGTTACTTTACATGCATTGTTTCTGGTGCTTTGGAAAATAGGTTGAGCACCCCCCTTCTTTATGGCAGCCCTTCTTTATGGCAGCCCCTCAAATATTGAAACACTAGTCCTTCTTTTCACTAGACTAGATATACCCAACTTCTGCAACTGTTCTTCATATGTTTTAGCCTCAGGCCCCTAATCATCTTTGTTGCTATTATCTGCACTATTTCCAGAATCACAACATCTTTTTTATATTGTGATGACTAAAATTGGATGGAGTATTTCAAATGTGGTCTTACTAAGGCTTACTAATGCGGTACTTCACATGTTGTTCATTAGGCCTAAACACCATCAAATCAAGACCTATGAAATCAAGCTTTCAATTGTTTTCTTTTCAAACAAGTCATTAAGGGTTTTTATAGAATATAAAAATATGCCTTTTTATAGAATACCTACTCTGACATCAAAGACTTACCGACAGAAAATGGCATGAACGCATCTTTTTTCACAAATTTTCTTTCAGAATCAAGAAAATGTTCAGGATAGAATTCATAAGGTTTCTCCCACTGAGATTCATCATGGAGCACAGACGTCAGCAAGGAAACTATGTACATGCCCTAAAAATTGAAAGGATAATAATCATATGAAAAGGAGTACGTCCATTTAATACATGGCTATAGAAATTAATACACTGATTTTGTAAAGCATTTATTAAGAAGTAAATGTTGCCCTGGAGCAATTTCTAATCAAAAAAATATTACAACTACATTTAAAAAATGATATTGCAAATCAATATACTGATTTAATTACTGTGCATGGAAAAACATCAGCTGGAGAAATTCTAAATAACTTTTAAGCTGTATTTTACTATAATGCAATATTTTACCTTAAACTTGTTCAATCAAAGTTTAATCAATCAAATGCAGGACCCAACACCAATAATCAAGGCTTACTGAAGACAAGGAGGGGTTTTATAGTAATTAATATAAGAGGAGGGCAAAATCATCATTATCATCATCCCCCCAATGTAGTGAGGCACTACACTGATGTAGTTGTGGGGCTTGTGTGCTCTGAAGAAGATGGGAACTCTGCCAGAGATTCAACCATACTGGGTCTCATCAGAGGAGTCAGACAAAGAGTGTCTCTCCCATAAAAAATATGGTGAGACATAAATTTCAGAAAGCCATACTGGCTCGGATGTCACCTGGGTTAACAAGGTCCACACTAGATGTCGGAATTCCTGGATATCTGGTGAAAAATGGGCTAAAGGACTCAGGACTGTTAGCTGAGCAACCAGCAACTGCAGAACTACTGGAAGAAAAGGTGTTAACCCATCCCAAATATATAGTGATTGAAAACAAAGAAATAATGATCTGTTATTAGAGCAAGCCCAAAAAGAAGAGGAAATTTGAAAAGAATGCACCATTTCTGGAAAGAACAACATCCAGAATCAGAAATAATAGAACAGAGGCTAGCAGATCAAAGTTGATTTATAATACAAAATAAAGTATTCAAAGAAGCAGAATTGAACTGCAAAGGTTCACCCAAGGCAAAGAAATCAAAGCCTTGCCAGAAGTAATTCAAAATGTAGAGACAAACTAGGGAAAGTTGGTAGTAAAAGAATCCAACAGAGATATACAACTGTTTTCATTTAAAAACCAGGCACCCACTCCTCTGCCACAGGAAGAACAAAACCCTGTAACAAAAGAAGTAAAAGAACTGAAACAAAGAATAACTGAGCATCTAGAACAGTACAAAAACATCAGAATAAGGCTGCCTGCCTTGAAGCTTGTTCCAAAGAAACAGTTAGCACAAGCATTAAAAGATGCATCAAGCATAAGCACCAACTCACTGCATAAAACAAACCAACTAATGTACAGCATAGCTGCAGTTATAACTGAATACCTGGGATGCAAAAAGAAAAAATAAATAAACAATGCACCACAAAAATGGAAGATTAGATTGGAAAATAAGATTAGCAAGTTGAGATCAGATGCAAGCAAGACAGATAAAAGAAAAGAAGCTGAAGAATAAGAAGACCAAAGAATACCTAATCAAAAAATATCACTTAGAAACAAGGAAGATCAAGGAAGTACTGGAAATAATAAAGCAGCAAATAACAGCAATAGCCAAGAAGATTAGCAGATATGAAGCTCAAATTGCAAATTATAGGCAGAACCTCAATTTCAATCCAATCAGAAACGTTTCTGTCAATCCTTCAGTGGAGAAACTGCAGTGAATCAGTCATTACATGACAAAAAAGAAACAGTGCAGTTCTGAGCGCAGATATGGGATAACCCAAAGAAATACAAGGATGCAGCTTGGTCAAAAGAAGTGGATAAGAATAAAAAAGAAGTTGAAATGAAAGAACTAGTAATAACAGCAGAAATGGTAGAGAAAAGACCAAAGAAGATCAAGAATTGTTCAGCACCAGTTAAAGATGAACTACATGATTTTTGGTGGAACGTCTAACAGGTTTATTCCCACTCATTGCCAAGCAATTTAACAACATAATACAAAGAGGTGAAATTGAAGAGTAGCTAATATCTGGCAAAACCTACCTGATAATGAAAGATCCAGCAAAAGGGGCAGCACCAGGCAACTACAGGCCAATTACCTGCTTACCAACAACTTTCAAATTGCTAACTGGTATGGTAGCTGATGCAGTTCAACAGCATCTAGTAGAAAACAATCTTTTTCCATCTGAGCAGAAAGGAAATAGCAGAGGAACAAAGGATCAACTCCTAATTGACAAAATGATTTTGGAAAACTGTAAGAGAAGGAAGACCAACCTGAATGTAGCATGGATTGACTAGAAAAAGGCATTTGACTCTCTGCCACATGACAGGATAATCAAGTACTTAGAAATAACAGGAATCAGTAGAAATATCAGAAGCTTTGTGCAAAGATCAATGGCACAATGGAAAATACAGTTGCAGGTAAATGATGAGAGACTTGGAGAAATTAATATCAAGAGAGGAATATTTCAAGGAGATTCACTATCACATTACTATTTGTCATTGCACGGTTTCCTCTATCAACAATACTGAATAACTCAGGCCATGACTATCAAACATCAAAAACATCTGCCAATCTACTCCACCTCTTTTACATGGATGATCTAAAGTTGTATGGAAAAACTCCATCTGAAATAGAATCACTGCTCAACACTTTTTCATATATATAGCCATTTTGCAATGGAGTTTGGATTGGACAAATGTGCTATACTCACTATCAAACAAGGAAAAATAGTGAGAACTGAAGGAATTAAGATGCTCCATAAAAATAACATTAAGAGTCTAGATGAAGGTGATTGTTACAAATACCTGGGTATCTTTCAAGATGACAACATCAAGCACACTGAAGTCAAGAATGGCAATTAGAGGTGAATACATCAAGAAAATGAAAAACATCTTAAAGTCCAAACTCAATGGAGGAAATACCTTCGAGACAATCAACACCAAGGCAATACCAGTCATTAGATACACAGCTGGAAGAGTGAACTGGACTCAAACAGAATTAAAAGCAATAGATAGGAAGACCAGAAAAATAAAGACAGTGAATCATCCCCTTCATTCTCACAGCAACATTGACAGACTCTACCTACTAAGGTAAATAGGTGGGCGTGGAATGTTACAAGTACATCAGATAGTTGAAGAAGAAAAATGGGCTTTGGAAGAATATCTAAAGGACAATGAAGAAGATGCAGTGAAGTTACTATGCCAGGAAGGCTTGCTGACTACTGGAGAGACCAAAATGGCCTATAGGAAAGATCAAATGAAAAACAAAATGGAGGCATGGGAAGATAAAGCATTACATGGCCAGTACATTAACAAACATAGCAAGGAAAGTAGATAATAACAAGACCTGGCAATGGCTAAGAGCAGGAAAGATAAAGAAAGGGACCAAGGGATTAATTCTGGCTGTACAAGACCAAGCCTTAAGGACAAATGCATACAAAGTCAGAATTGAGAAGACAGCAACAGACAATAAGTGCAACCTATGTAAAGAAGCTGAAGAAACAGTGGACCACCTAGTAAACTGCTGCAAGAAAATTGCACAAACTGACTACAAGCAGCGGCATCACAAAGTAACAACAATGGTGCATTGAAAGATCTGCAAGAAATATAATTTGCCTGTAAGCAAGAACTGGTGGGGCCATAAAATAGAAAAAGTCATAGAAAATGACTATGGCAAAAGCAAGCAAGGGTAGTACCAATGCTAATAGACGCCTTGGGTGCAGTCCCAAAACAACTGGAACACCACTTGAAACCATACGCATTGACAAATTTGCCATCAATCAATTGCAAAAGGCGGCTTTACTTGGAACTGCTTCCATCCTGTGGCAATATCTGTAACACTGTCAAACATCCAGATTTTCCTATCCCAGGTCCTTGGTAAGGACTCGATAGGTAGACAAAAATGCCAAACCAAGTCTGAACATCTGGCTGACTGCAATGATTAATAATAACAATAACAAAATAATAATAAATGAGAGGAAAGCATCTCCCATAAATCAGGTGGGGCAATCTGGGAACTTCATATGCTAAAGGAAAACATCACCCATTGGGAACTTGGAGAGGCATCCATGGGAATTGTTCTAATAAGATAACAGACTGTAGCCTTATAACTTGATTTAGCCAATTCCATTCCTTTAAGGATTACTTTTTCTATACACTCTATATGATAGACTAGATCTTAAATAATGCAGTGCTGTCAGATTGAACATCTTGGAGATAAAGAACTCTTTGAAAGTTATGGGCACTATGTGGCACATTATTTTTTCTATGGTATTTTAAGACTTAGTTTTTTAAGCTCCTGTTGTGTATATTTATTTTGCATGTATCTTGGTGTTTTATATTTTTCTTCTTTTTCTGTTATTTTACAAGCATTAAAAATAAACAATAAACAATTGCACTATACTATACTAAAAATTCTACCTTATATTGTACAAAAAAGACTAGATCTTATATAATACAGTGATTTTAGATTGATCACCTTGGGAATGAAGAAGCCTTTGAAAGTTACGTCCATGGTGGTTGCATATGGTATACTGGATGGAGCAATGTCAGCAAACCTTTGCAATTCATGAATCACAGCATTGGTATAAGGCATTTTGGCTCGGTGGTTTGTCCTTGGTTGCATATCACCAATCTCGTTTGCAATTTCTTCTTGGACCTTTCCTGGGAAACCAAAATGACATTATGTACCAACATGACTCCTTTTTTGAAGCTTGTTTTAAATAGGAGATAATGCATAAATTCTAAATAATACACTACTTATTAACTGAGATCCTTGGATCAAGGCCCTTCCAAGAGTCAATTATGCATTAGTCATTTCATAAATAGATTGCTGTAATCTTCTGTACAAGTTAATCCAGAATTTGGCAGGATAGAGGTTTGTTTGCCTCATTATATCCTTATGAGCCCATTGGACTAACGGCAGTAGGCTTCTGAATGGAATTCAAGTGCTGGTGAGATTGGACATGTGTAAGTACACCAATTAATGGCATCTGGTTGGACTCCAGGAAATGTGCCTATCAGAACTAGTATCCATTTTCTGGAAAGGTACCACCCAGAGATCCAGAATATTGTCACCCTGATGACTTTCAGAAAACTATTGAAGATAGTTGGCTATTCCCCTAGACTTTATGACAGGTTATGGTTAGATGGCTTTTGATTTTTGTAGGTCTTCAAGTCATTTATAAACCTATGTAACTCTAAGCAACTCAGAATCATCAGAAGTGAAGTGGTCTCCAAATTGATGAATAAATGATTAAAAATACATGATTTTCTTTCACATATTTAAGCCATAACTCAGAGCCATCAGGAGTGAAGTGGTCTCCAAATTGCTGAATAAAAACAAAATAAAATAAAACATCTTGGAGAACTGGTGCTAAACCATGAAGAAACATTATCATATTGCAGGAACAAAGCAAAATAATTTATGAGGGAAAATTACAAAGATACAGAGAACAAATTAATATATGAGGGAAATATTACACAAGTACAAAAAACTCCGTTCATTGTAATTTTAAAAGTGATATTGTCTATGGCAGTGGTTCTCAACTTTCCTAATGCCGCGACCCTTTAGTACAGTTCCTCAGGTTGTGGTGACCCCCAACCATAAAATTATTTTCGTTGCTACTTCATAACTGTAATTTTGCTACTATTATGAATTGTAATGTAAACACCTGAAAGGCAGGTGTTTTCTTGACTTTTCTCACAAGTGCAATGGCCCACATCTAATGAAAATCAGAGCCTACGGTGCCTACTTGGAAATAGGACCTATTAGACTCGCCTGGAGACGGATAAAGGAGCGGTGTCTCTGTTCCTAAGACTATCGGAAATATGTGTTTTCCTATGGTCTTAGGCAACCCCTGTGAAAGGGTCCTTCGACCCCCAAAGGGGTCGCGACCCACAGGTTGAGAACCACTGATCTATGGTGATCACATCATCCTGGCATGCTGCAGCCATTGCAAATGCGTGCTGGTTTCCAAACACCCGAAGTTTGATCACGTGGCAGTCATAAATGCGAGGATCAATGGAAAGTTTTCATCACTGTCACAGTTTCAAAGGATCTTTAAATAAATGGTCATAAGTGGAGGACTACCTGTATTGTGTGAGGACGGGAGTGAGAGTGAGAGTTGCATACTTTCTCGGAAATCAGCTCCTCCAAAATTTTTCTCCAGAACATGTTTGATTGCCTAGTTTAATTGATTATAATAAATATAATTTCCCACAATGTAACTCCCCGTATTTTGAAAAACAAACGAAAAGCTTTGCCCAAGAGTTTAATGATTTTATCTTCGTATTGCTTCGTTTATCTCAGGAGTCTTACATTTTGCATTAGGGATCCGAAAACAAACACAGATGCATCCTGGCTAGCCAGCTGAAAAGGTCAGCCCTGAAGAGGAAAAAAACAAAAACAAAATACAGCTTGGAGATCAATAGAGCTTTCAGCGGTAAGGCCAGACTATTAGAAGTGTTCAGTTCCCTGTATCAAATGCTGCATTTCTGGGGGGCAGGGACCCCTGGACATCATGGTTGAAGGAGAGGGTGTCAAAAATACATGGATTTTTGGGGGAGATCATTTGTCTGTCACATTTATAGAAGAGATCCATCCTTTCTACTTGATCGAAGAGAGCTGACCTTGAATTATTTTTGGTAGGATTTGCTGGGATTCACATTCTTCCATTCTTTTTGTAGGATGATTGTTTTAGGATAGCCAGGGATGAAATCCAAACTTTTTTACTACCGGTTCTGTGGGCGTGGGTGTAATGTGGCTTGGTGGGCGTGGCTTGGTGGGTATGGCAGGGAAGGATACTGCAAAATCTCCATTCCCACCCCATTCCAGGGGAAGGATACTGCAAAATCCCCATTCCCACCCCACTCCTGGGGGAAGGATATTGCAAAATCTCCAT
>JANHFM010007366.1:269154-279912 GCA_032468115.1 Grayia smithii | reverse complement strand
ACTTGGAAATAGGACCTATTAGACTCGCCTGGAGACGGATAGAGAAGCGGTGTCTCGGTTCCTAAGACCATCGGAAATATGTATTTTCCGATAGTCTTAGGCGACCCCTGTGAAAGGGTCGTTTGACTCCCAAAGGGGTCCCGACCCACAGGTTGAGAACCACTGGATTAGATCCATATGATGGAAGCAAGGTTCTGCCACTTCTGACTTTGTATTTTCATAGGAATTAAATTTTAAGGTGTTTTTTCTTGCATCAGTGCACCAGAATAGTGTTCTAGAAATTTTGAAATCTGTTCAAATGAATCAGAGTGATATGTACATTTTGTAAAACTAGTTGTTAAGTGTTTCAAGGAGAATGGCAAAGTCATGCATGGCATTGGACAGGTGTGGCCTTTTTTTCATGGTGTAAAAGGTAAAATACAAGAAAAAAAAACCTATTTCTTTTTAGGTCTATGACACTTTACCATCAAATATCCATGGCATGACCTGGAAGGCATCTAGGGTCTGAAAAACAAAGTGGCTGAGTTACAGTATATCAGCCAGTTGGATTTCCACTAATATTAGCCTTCTATACAGTAGATAGGAAAGTAATACAGAAGAATATATCAAAGATGTTTACTACAATGACAAGAAGAGTCAAAGGTAATAGTAGAAAGCTTCTATTTAGTTTCTTCTTTCTGGCCATGTTAAAAATGTATAAACTTGTACAGGTTACGCGATTGGCAACAGTCAAAGCAGTGATGAATGAAAAATAGCCCTGAATGAGAAAGCTCTCAAATTCTGAAACCATTATAGATAGCTGACCACCATTACAAAGCAGTTAGGGATTTAGAACCATATTCATTTGAAGTTTAGAAATTTTTTCTACCTCATGCTATATATATTCCCTACATACCCTGTTTCCCCCAAAATAAGACATCCCCTGATAATAAGCCCAGTCGGGCTTTTGAGTGCATGGCAAAAAGGCGAGGCGCTTATTTCAGGATTAAAAAAACAGGGTCTTATTTTTGGGAAAACAGGGTACTATTTCAGCGATTTCTTTATTTCTTTATCAGATAGTTTTGCTCACTTTGTTGTTGGGGCTTTTGGAGAGGGTAAGTTGTCCTTCCCTTCTTTCCCCTACCGTCTCCTTCCCTCCCCTCCCTTTCTCTCCCCTCCCCTCCCCTCCCCTTCCCTTCCCTTCCCTTGTGTTCCACTCATGCACAGAGTTTCCTCACTGGGTTTAATGAGTATTTTATGCTTGCCTATTTACATCTCTTAATTTTGATTGCTGACTCTGAAATTCACAAAGGTCTGTTCCAACATCTGTTCAGTATAAATCACAACAATATATTCAAACACCAGCACGAATATTATAAGAGGGAAAAAAGGCAGTAAAGCATGTAAACTACAAATCACTAAAAATCTGTCAATAATTTCAGTGACATGAATCTAGCAAAACTTTTGTGTGTGTGTGTGTGTGTGTGTGTGTGTGTGTGTGTGTGTGTATTCATTCAGTGGCTTTGCCAATATGTTTTTGTGTGCACATACACTCATACACACAGTCACACACATATTGGCAAAGCCATTGAAATTATTGCCAGATTTTTTTACAGATACCTCTATCCTCTCACTCCTCATCTCTATTTTATCTCTATGATCTGTTCAAGAAAAAAAAAAGAAAAAAAAATCTCTTTTTGGTGGGTGGTAATTGATTTTCCTCTTTTTAATTTCACATTCTGGAGTGTCATCTTATGTTGAAATAGATGGTAAGTAACACAGCCTGGATAATTTTTGTTTGTTTCAAGAAAACTGTTGGCACAAATGACAGTGATAGCCTTTTAGTTTTATTCTTAACTGATTGGGCTTTTTATTACAGCATACATTGCGAAATTGGATGAATACATTTATTTCATTACATTGGTAGAAATAAAACTAAAATGTTTCTTAAGACCAATGTAAGGTGCTATCTTTCCATACATTTGGGTTAAATACTGTAGATCATACTGTAGGCATTACTGTCAATGAGAATTGCAGAGGTTCAGTGCTTTCAGAGATAAAATGAAATTTAATGTTACCATTTCTGATGCTTTGCCAGTTTTCCCTGTCATGCAAATTTAAAAGTATAGAAGAAGCTTCCCTTTACTGTCTCTCAGCATAAACTAAATACATAAAATGGAGAAACACTGGGCTTCTAATGACAGTGCATCTCACTAGACACTTCCCTTTATATTCTCTGTGAGTATACATCAGAAAGCATATAGATAGTCTACACAGTCGGGAATATGTGATAATTTTGTGAAGATTGCATATTCATCCACAGATACTCTATCTTCTTACTGAATGAGTAGATTTTGATTAAAGGGCTAGATCTTTCCCACACGTGGAGGGACTGATTGAAAATCACATAGAGATTTTTATTAAAAGACTGTGTTTAATTTTCTTGAATACATGACAAGCTACAAAATTAGGTCTCATGACTTTTCTTTCTCTGGCCCTTCACATTTCTAATTCACATGAAACACTCCATATACATGCTAGCATATAAGGGTATACACATATAAATTATGCTATTATTACCTTTCAGGATAATTCTGTGGGAAATTATAAGTCAAAGGAATTCATTCCTGAAATAAATTAAGAGGATATATAACTAAACATCATTTATATCAAACATTCACTATGCTTCTATATATCCTTAAATCTGAGCAAATCACTCTTGCTACCATATATCATATCAAACATTTCCTTCTGTTAGTCAAACTTTTCACCTTTTTCTTTTTGGAGGAACTGATCAATTCTATTGAATTATGATGTTATCCATCTTTCCATTCCATTCAATCTGTTCACCCACTTGTTTCATAATTATGTCATCATTCATTTTCTCTATGTGACCAAACCACCTCAATATACTTCTTTTCATCTGGTCATTTACTTTTCAGTTCATGTTCATTCAGATCTTATTCATTCTTATTGTCATTATTTTTCACTTCTGCAGTAACCTATTTCTTACATTTGCCTTACTTTTTATTTCTCTAACACAATCAACTGTCATTTCTATATAACAAAGGGGTAAACAGTTGTTTTCACTTTTGAAAAATCTCCATTCCTAAACTACCCACTATCAGCATTTTTACTTTAAAATTTCTCCATCTTTTATAAAAAATCTATTTGCCACTTGCAATCATTCACTTAATTTTTCATTTTAAAACTACCTCAATTTTTGATACATTAATTTTCAAATCTGTATTTCTCATTTCATCAATCTATTCAATATTTGTTGAAATAAATTTGTGAGCCAACAATGTCATTGCATACATGAAAAAATAAGCAAATTCAGACTCAATCAACACATTCATAACTCCATCACAAGTGTTATATGTGTGTTCACCACAAATATATCAAATATCCAAGGAGATATTTGACTTATACCCTACTTAATGTTGAGATATTCTACAGTAACATTTAAAATTTAAATATGTAAATTTTCACTAAACATTTTATTTCAGCTTTTTTTCACCTTCAGTAATCAATTCAATTCATATGTACATGGAAAACATTACTTGGTTCAGGCCCAATCACTATCATACGTTCTCTCTCAGTGATATCTAGCACAGCAATCTTCTGGAGAAACAATTGTAATATTGTTCCTGTAATCTGGGGCAGCTCTCTCATTTTAGGAATTATAGCCCTGAGTGTTCCTACCACTATCAGGACCACTCCACCCTTTAGTTCCTATGTCCTCTTTAGTTCCTCCTTCAGGTACTGATTTTTCCCTAGTTGTGGATCCTCTCCACAGGATCGTATCACTTTTATTCTTCTCAATGTTCTGTGGAATCTCCCATCTGGACTTGGGAGAATCTAGCCCATTTACTGTGTAGATGTTCCATTTACTTGTCATTCAGTGTATGCTGTTCCTTCCTGTATATGACACCCTGCCCTTATGTGTTGGACTGTCTCTGAGGCCTCTCTGAACAGTCTTCAACCCTGTAATCCCTTCCTTTAGGGTGGGGTCAGGGTGACTGTATGGAACTGAGCATTTACTGGCCGGATGCCTTTCCTGCTGCCTGTGTGGAGTTTGGACCAGATATTTTCTCTTCTGCCCTGGTAGAGAAATATCTATTGCTGCCTAGGATTGAGCTCTCAACCTTCTGAGAGGGAGATGGGTGTCTTCACCCCTAGGCCACCACACCACTAAAAAAAATTAAAACTTAGTAATGCTATGAAATTGCTACCATATTTCTAGCCATCCTTTTGTGGGCTGTACATTGCAGGCCTATGGAATTTATGGCCCTTGATAATGCTGGACCCTATCTGTCATCAGTCCACTCAAAAATAAAGTAAGGAATTGTTTTTAATTTTAATTTTAATACAAATTATTTATTAATTTTCTGTTATTTTCTATGATTAGAGAAAAAAATAGCAAGAAAAAGAAGGAAGCAGTTAGAAGACCCATGCTTGATCAGAGCAAAAGCCTACCTATTCAGGGTTTTTTTAAAATATGTATGGAAAGCTCACAAGCAGAAGATAAGTACAAGTTCATCATCTTGTTCATGTAATGCTTCCAGGCATGCTATTTATATGGAAATCAGCACATTGATAGAATTATCTCCACGAATTTGCCCCATGGACTTTTAAAGTCACTCAAGCTACAGGCCAGCATTCCATATCATTTCACTAAAGTGATTTGTGTTGTGTTTTTTGTGTTACCTGAAGGAGGGGATCCTTCTATACTTTTCAATATGATGAAGACTTTTATATCTTTATTTTGTGTCTTCTTTTGAGCGTTTTTTCCCTAAGTTATAAATTCAACTTTTTTACATTTTTCCCTTGTGCTTTCTATCTTTTCTCCTTCTGCAATATTTCTCTTCAGTTGCGGTTATTAGAACCATGTACTGAATTTTAAATTTAGGCACATATTGCTCTGAGCAGAATTATTTGTAGTATTAACAGTTTGACTTTGGATTTCTTTGTTGTTGTTTTTTTAAAAAAAACTGGTTTCTAAAATAGAATTTGATTTTTCGTTGCTCTCAAACATTTGTGCAATCAGCAGGCTTGGCCATCTTCCTGATCATTCTTTACTCCAGACATTTATAAAGAAATTATAATCCATTGTTCAAATTTCTTCATTGTGAAAACTATTTCTGTATGCCTACTCTGTTTTCTGTTATTTGTTCAGTTACTACCCCTAAAGAAAACCTTTTAAAATTTCTATAACTTCCACCAAATCATATTTCTAAGATTGCAAACATGAAATGGAAAAATCATTTCTATGGAATTTTCTATGAGATTTGAAAAACTATGTATCAAACAGTCCAGGAAAAGAAAACATGAAAAATGTATTTTTGCTAAGTCAAGCCACTTACTTATCTATTTAAGTATTTACACATTGTCTATCAATGTTTTATTCCCACTCCTAAAAAAATCCAGAAGAACTAAATCATTGTTCTTTTGAATGCAAAGTAAACTGAGTAACATTGAACTATAGCCTTTTTCACTATGGCATAATACAGACAAAATAGAACAATAAAATGTTTTCATGAAACTAAGATAAACCTTTGCAAGTAGAAAGAAGTGGAGAAGAAAGTGAACAAAAACGGAAGGGGAAAAATAAATTGCAGAGTCTAATATTTGGACTATATAATGTATTGCTTGTTCAAACATATCTGAACAAGCTCTTTCTGTTCAGAAAGAGCTTGTTTAGATATGATCAATATAAAAGGAATAGAAAATACAGATCTCGGATCCATTATGCTGGCTCAAATAAACATATGCTGGTTTGCTAGTAATTCAGTTTATTCAACACAATGGAGTCATACAGATAAGTGATGCCTAGCTTGAAGTCGGCACTGAGAGTCTCCACCTCTCAGTGCTGTTTAAATAGCCCGCGCTTGTTCCCCCCGCCCTCCTACTCTTCGCAGCTGAAAGGCTTTTCCTTAATTGTTGTGCGTGGCAGCACACTTCATAGCAGCTGTGTGGTCGGCGTTTGGCGTTCGGCATTCTGGATGGGCGGCGGCAGCTTCTGACATTGTTGGCACCCTTCACCAATACCCAGGTGCACCCCTCCCCCACCACGAGTGTGCATTGTGTCATTCATGCTGTTGAGCCAGATTCTCAGGCGCGACAACAGATAGCAAAGAGGTAAAAGAAAAGGCAGAATTTATCTTCTATTTTGATTCAGGAAATTCAGGAAATGGTGGACTGAAGATAGCTCTATGTAAAGCAAAGCTAAAAATCACATCTAAGAACAAATAATCAATAAGAAGATAGATTCCTTTGATCTTCTCTGGAAAACCAGAAGATGTGAGATTGCCAATGGTGCACTCCACACAGTTGTTCCTCATGAGGAGACTGCAGGATTGTAGTCTCTGGAGATGCAGAAGATGATGTTATTTGACATTTTTGCTCCAGTTGCAGTCAGAATTTTCAACGGTTATTAAGTTCACACTTCCTTTGCTAACCTAGTAATTGCCTATTAATTACTTTAAAGAAGTTAGATATCTTAAAAGGAAATTGAATGTGTATAAGTTTTGAGAATTCAAAATAAATGGTAAAAAGCAAAAAAAAAAAAAAAAAAGGGCTATGGAAAGTTTTACATTCACTAAGGCAGGGTTGTAAAACTGGAGGCCCATGAGCTGGATGCATTAAAAGCAGGCCACACCTACCCTGACTCCACAAAGGCAAAAAACATCCCAGTAGGTTGTGATACGACACATGACGCGATAAAGTTTGACACCTGTGCACTAAGGGCTGAGAAAATGTTGGAATATTTGCTTTTAAATATTAAGACTTTGAAATTAATTTTAAAGAATAAATGCATTTTCATGGGAAATAAAACATATTTTCAATATTGGAGACATAACAAGATAAGAAACTTATAATGGCATTCAGAGATATTGTTGAGGAATGGCAATAAGACTTTTAATTGATTATGTCACCTAGGTTGTGTTTTTTTATGAACAGAAGAAGCTGTTACACCAGAAGATGTTATCACAGAAAAAGACTTAGAAAAAATTATCTGACATGATTGTGGAGAACAATATCAATAAGATATATCACTGAATATACAAAAAAAATGGGTGAGTCTCTAAAAATTAAGAAGGAAATAAAAATGCCAGTTCTGGTGAGTAATTATAATTTGTTTTTCTTGCTAGTCTTACAAAACAGGCTTGTTAAAATTTTTGAAAAATGTCTTAATAAGGAACAAAGATAATTTGAATGGATTAAAAGCAAGATTGCTTTATATAAAAAGATGTATGAAGTTGGCTTACTTAATCAGGGTTAAAATGGGATGTGTTGTTACTTGAAGTGGGGTTTCTTTCTGGACTTGCTGATACCTGGACAGGAAAAACATTGTGTACGGAACTTGCCTGCAACTCAACAGTTGAGTTATCAGATGAAGAATTTTATATCTGTTCCCTACGAGAAGGTTAAAAGATACTGAAACTGTTTATATTTATTGTGATAAGGGTGGGAAGTTGCTTTCTTAGGTTGTTTTTCATTTTCTTTTCTCTTTACAGTTTTTCTTTCTTTTTAGTTTCCTCACATCTTTTTTTTCTGTCTTGCTGTTTTTCTTTTTAATTTATATTATCTTTTATTGTACTTAAAACTTTTTAATAAAAATATTAGGAAAAACCCTTTTTATTTTTATTTAAAAAGGGATGCAGTGGCTCAGTTGCTAAGATGCTGAGCTTGTTGATCAAAAGGTTGGCAGTTCAGTGGTTCGAATCCTTAATGCTGCATAACGGGGTGAGCTCCCGTTCCTTGTCCCAGCTTCTGCCCAACCTAGCAGTTTAAAAGCATGTAAAATAATGCAAGTAGAAAAATAGGGACCACCTTTGGTGGGAAGGTAACAGCATTCCGTGCACCTTTGGCATTGAGTCATGCCGGCCACATGACCATGGAAACATCTTCAGACAGCGCTGGCTCTTTGGCTTTGAAACGGAGATGAGCATCTAGAGTTGGGAATGACTAGTACATATGTGTGAGGGAAACTTTTATCTTTAATTTCACAGAAGAGGTAAAATAATAAAACAATCTCTATTGTTCTGAAATAGAAAGAAATGGTTTTTAATTTCATGTTGAAAAATATGAATGAGTGAGCAACATACAATTAGTCATCAATCATAATTGGGACTGGCAACTCCATTACTAAGTGATGCAGTTTTAACGTGAAACATCACATAACAATGCCCAACTTACCTCATCAGCTGCGGTTGTGAAGTGAAACATGCATGTTATTAAGCATGACATAACAATACCACAACTTACAACTTCCTGCTGGCTTTCGCATTGACTTGCTGGTTGAAAGCCAGTTGTGGAGTTTATACATGGCAATCACATGATTATGTGATGCTGCAACCATCGTAACTGCTTGTTCATTGTCAAGTTCCCAAACCATGGTCACATGACCATGAGGATGCTGCAATAGCTACAAATTCAAAGATCAGTTGAAATTTTCCTTTTTCAGCTCTGTCGTAACTTTGAGCAGTAGCTGAATGAACAGTCAGTAAGCGAGGACTACCTGTAATTTAGTCACCAATTCGGGTTTCCAATGTGTGATTGCAGAGACACTGAGAATATGGAATATTTGGATGACAAGTATGGAAACAAGAGAAGGAAGTGCTTAACTTGTTCTCTAACTCCCAGCAGCACCAGCTAATTCCCATTGGGAATCCTTCATGCTCTATCAGTTAAGGCAAAACTGCTTACTTTTTTTTTTCTTCTTCTTTTAGAGGGCAATCTTCATAATCCCGCTTTATTTGAAGGAAGAAATCCTGTCGTCTGGGAGGTGGCTGAGGAATACCTAGAAATAGTACAGCAATATCCTTGCCCATTGTCCTATGTTAGAGCTCATCTCTTCAAACTTTGGCATCACACGTGAGTGATTCTGTCCCAAAGGTGCTTTTTTTCAGGAGGCAACTGGACTTTCTTATTTTTTTCTTTGAAGACGTTTCACTTCTCATCCAAAAGCTTTTTCAGCTCTGACAGGATAGTGGGGAATGGAAGGATTTAAATTCCTTGCAGAGAGCTGGTAATCTGCATCCTTTTAGAGGGTCCTTGAAGTACTTGGGGGTTTATCTGTGTCCTTGGGGTCACCTGAGTAGTGCTCCTGGTTCCTGTAGTCTGCAATTTTTTCCCCCCTCTCTGGAAATCCATTCCTACTCCCACGCCATTCAAAGGGTGTTCATCCCAAATTGGATAGCTAAAAGTCTGTAGAGATTCTCAATCATTCAGATCATAGTTGTTCCAAAGATGCTTTTTCAGGAGGCAAGTCCAGTTGCCTCTTGAAAAAGCACCTTTGGTACAACCATGACCTGGATGACTGAGAATCTCTATAGACTTTGAGTGATTCTGCTGTTCATAGTGTTTTATGCGATATCTCACAGCAGATTTCTACCCTGTTGGTGTAAGGAGCGGAATCTCACGTCAGTGGAGGATGGAAGCTGTACATCTCGTCTGCTAAGATTAGACTGAAATCTCCTCTTCACCACTTGTGTTGGTTTCCTTCAGGTTGCAGGTTCACCAGCAGCTACGTGATGAATTAGCAAAAGTGAAAACCCTGGAAGGACTTGTGGCTGTCAACAGGGAGCTGAAGTTGCATTGCCAGGTACCAGGTTTGGGTGTTGCAGTAGCCCTGAACTTTTCATGGGGAAAAGCTTGGTACTGTAGGACCTCTTTTTGTCAAACAAGATAATGTCTTGTCTTGTCTCTTAACAATTTCTTATTACTGAAATTGTGTAATGATTGCAGCAGATTTTAGCCAGTTGCTTTCTTTATTTCTTCCTATTGCTCCTGGGCTCCAGCCAGGCCTGTTGGGTTTCTTAAAAAATAGAGGTAGCAAGTAGGTGGGTTAGGTGTTGCCTGCTTGGGGACTTATTAAAAACAGAAAAGGCGAAAAAGGAAAGAGGGCTCTGCCACTGCTATTGTTGATAAGGGCTAAGGGGCGTGTAGAAAGTACAGCATGGGCAGGGGTTAGCAGTAGGGAGTTGGAATAGATTTGTTTTGGTGTCTGTGTGAGTAGGGGTAAAGGAATGTGTAAGAAAGAATAAGAGATGGGAGTTGATTCTTAGAGTAACAGCACTGATGAGTAAGATCAATGATGAGTGGGAAAAAGAGGCAGACTGAATGAATGGTGGAACAACTTCTACTAAATGGCTGGCTTGCCTTCTGCAATGAGGGCTGCTATTCCAGCATGCTGCTATTTCTCAAAATTCCCTATCCAGGAAGGTGCACAATGCTTGATCTAAATTACTATACTAACCTTCAGGATTACCCACTTAGTGTTACTTTTATTTTGGGCATTTGAAGTTTCTTCATCCTCCAAAGGAAACACAATCTTGGGAACAGCCATGACTACATCAAAGAGTTGCACACAAATGCACGTTATTGGAATCATATCCAAAGCAATGCACAAGCATACTATTTCCAGACTCCATTTTCTAGTTTCATCGAATGGCTTAATACCGGAGTCCCCAACCCCTGGGCCATGGCCCACTACTGGGCCTTGAGCCATTCGAAGTCAGACAGTGGAACAGGCGCACTTGCATGAGCAGCGGGTGAGCACATGCACATGCACCATTTGCTCAAGTGGCAGCTGCGCATGCCCGTCGTTCACCTAAATGGAGCTGCGAATGTGCACTTGCCTGCCGCTCACACAGAACCATCCCCTCTACCAGGGGTGAAATCTAAATTTTGTTAGTACCGGTTCTGTGGGTGTGGCTTGGTGGGCGTGGCAGGGGAAGGATACTGCAAAATCTTCATTCTTACCCCCCTCCA